>OOFE01012936.1:0-37294 GCA_900323365.1 Monocentris japonica | reverse complement strand
CCAGTGAACACACACAAACACACACAGGAGGAAACACAGAGGCATGCACAGACACAGACACTGAAGCGTGCACATAAACACACACACGCACACAGAGACACCTCAAACAAAGGACAAAAGATAAACATTACCCTGAGCTAGACTGTGAGTATCATGTTCATAGGATGGATTTCATATCTCCAGCCATCTCTCCCTTGAGTGTATTTATTAGAGATTATATCAGTTCTTCTGACCACGAGCATTTAATGCGGCAGCAGGGAGTCTGAGTGAATTCTATTATCCATCTGATCTACAACAGAAAAAAACAACAGCTGCATCAAGCCTATTTCGTGTGCATGCATGCATGCACCCAGACACACACACACACACACACACACACACACACATACACACACAGCACAGCACAAATGTAAAAGAGAGTCATTGCCTCACTTATGATGGAGGTTCAGTACTGAGCCTGTCATGCTTTGATACAACCCACACACAATACAATAAAACAACAGGCTACCTAACCTTTCTCTCAACAACCCTGTTTTATCACAGTGTGCTCTCTGCGTAGCCAGGAACTAAGTAGATCAACATATTTCAACATTGATATATTATACTGACAGGGTACTTTAGCCTTTTTTCACAGGCGTAAATTTTGGTTTTCATTCATGGTCTAACAACTCGGAGAAATGTAGCAAATCCTGACCACTTCCAAGCCCCTATAACAACAATTAGGCAGAATTATGTTATTATATTTCCTCAACATGCGACATAAACCTTGCTTGCTTGTCAAATGTTCATTCAAATATCCTTAAAACTCATGCCAAAACAGTTAAACCACCAAAACTAGATTTCACCAGATATCAAGACTGAAAAACAGTGTGAAAAAAATACATACTGAAGGACAGAAAACATGCGCACACACACACACACACACACACACACACACACACACACACACACACACTCATGCACACGCTACCTCCTCCCTGCACCATTACACCTGCGCCTGAAAGGGCCGGTATTGTTGTGAGGAGATTCATTTGAAGGCTTTAATGGCTGCTATTTAGAGGTGGAATACATTAAATTGCCCAATCATGGCTGCGGAGTGAGGTGGTGGCCCCAGCAAATTTATACTGAGTGAATAGATCGACTAATTAGCCTTTAAATATGTCATTGATTCATCTAAAACAAGGGATCCCTGAGCTATTCATCTGCCTGCTCTGCGTCTTCCTCCCCTCCATGACTACATCCTTAACCCTGTTACAGGAGGGGCTTGGCTGGCTGGTCTCCCTGCCATTTGTCCTAATCAATGGAGGCTGTTCAGCCCAGACCCGGGGGGTCAGTGAAATTAAGTACCCAGCTCACACAAAGGGGGATCAGGCCAGTGCTGGGGCAGCAGGGAGACAGGCAAGCCTTCTGTTACCTTGGCAACTCCAAAGCTGCCTAGTTTCCCTGGTCTGCTCCTTCTTGTCCAACTCTTCCCCTTGTTGGGATGGTTTGCACCAAAATGGCTGCTCTGTGAGGACAATGACACTGGAGCAGCATGGGCAATACCACAAAAAAATGTTTTTATAAAAACATAAATGTAAGTAAGTAAGAATGTTTTCTGATTCAACCTGCCTGTTTAAAATAGGGTTGAAGTTAAGGAACACAGCCAATAGAAAAGAATAATGTACATTTTGTAGCTTCCTCCATTGTCCTAAGGAAACGATTAACATCAAGCGCCATAGAAAGTATAGCTATGTGATATTTTCCTCCACTCCTGACTTCTGACAGAGAAACATGTGTTTTTGTTTATGGTCACATTGACAAAACTGAACAGTAACAGATAAGTTATGCATAACACCAACGCAAACATGTCAATAAAGCTGTGTGTGCATTGAAGTCATTCCTCACCAGGGACATGAACCAAATTCCCAAAGGAATGGAGAGCCCCTCATAAATAAAATACATTGATTAAATTCCAAGTATTGATTCAGACTTACACAACATTGACACAAGAAATACATAATTCCCTCCTGCTGCAGATGCTTTTCTACCACCGTGGTAAATTTTTTGATACTGTACAGTATCACAAATAAATTGGATTATTTTGTTCAGTTTGTAGCTGGGTTATTATTTTGCAGAACAATATAAGAGAGAGCTGGGAGGCATAGAAGGCAAGTGTCTTTATCAGTTGACGTTTACTCCTGCAGACATGCAAGAAGACATGCAAGATAAGTCATATTTCCAAAGTGTTGCGCGTAGTGGAAGACAGTACAAGGTGATTGGAGGGTAACCAAAGATGGTTTCCAATACCCCCCACTGAGTGCCTACTCATGGCAAAACGTCACCATGGTAATTTGTATTGGAGAGTTGCTGGTGAGGCCTGTCTGCCAATCATCCTCGGATAGGATTTTCGTCTCATGACTAAAATGCACGAGTCACACGTGTCACATGCTTATACATGTATAATGCAACCCACCTAGACTCAAGGCATAGCTTTCCCCTTGACACAGCTTGGCACATTCCTGCACTACATACCTGACATATCCATGCAAGCCGGTACATATCTCGTCTCTGACGTTAATACTGAGGTGCTGAAAAGGTCATTGTAAAAATATAATGCTACAGTACATGGCTGTACTTCCCGGGGGATGTCCTGTTGTATTTCTCATGAGACCTGTCAATGTCAGCTGTGGCATCAACATGCTTGTCCCCTCCGTAGACTGGCATTTTAAAACAGAGGAGGCCAGATGGGAGCTATTCAGAGATGAGTCATGACATCCTCGGTGCACAAATACACACACAGACACACATACATACTGTAAACACGCACACATTACTGCCAACCTGTGTGCAAAATCCTGTTTCGTGGCCATGAAAGGTCACCAAATCTAAGTGAAGGAGTTATAGAACTTCAGGCGATTTGGAGCTGAGTGTGGGCCTGCAACAGGGAGTCTGGCAGATTAGTCTTGGCTTCCTGGAGGCAGTAGGATTATCCCAAGGAGGCTGGCAGGGGTCGAGTCAGTGGCACTCACAGACTAAAATCTCTATCCAGAGCAGACCATGATCAAATACTATTTGTAAATCATTCTTTGCACTTGTTTTAACCTGGATGGAGTACCAGATCTGTGGGATTGGCAACCAGAAATGAGCACCAGAAAGTTTAGACCATGAAAATAAATGTAGTATGCATTCCTTTGAGAACTCAATTGACACTATCTAAATTGTCTTGTTTTGGAAAACCCCAGTCATCCGTTGCTCCAAGGAGGTTGAAACAAATGCCTAGAGTTACTTGCAAATATTATTTGACCCTGGTCTGGTGCAGATTGTGAGAAAAGAGCAGGGGCACAGACAAGGTGAGTCATAGTATACTGCATGGCAATTTGTTGAGGAAATGGGAAGGGCATCCATCCAAGACCCACGATTTGTGGACCTCTGCCAACCACCTCAACTAGAGACATAAGCAGGGAGTGAAGAATAGTAAAAGGAAAGCATGAAAGAAAATCCCAATTGCAATCCTCAGTGATGATTTGTAAGGACTCTTTCCTTAGATTGCATCAGCAGCCTTTGATCAGTGTATCAGAATTTGTCCAGTCCAACTGGCATGATGAGGAGTATTTGAGTGCCCCAGCATCCATGTAATCCCCTCCCTCATATTCGCTGTCAATGTGTTTGTGTAACATTACCAACACATCTTAATACTATTCCAACAGATCAGATATTTGATTAGATCATACCTGAGCTGCAATAATAAATCAAGTATAGACACAGAGTATTTTCTTTACAATCTACCATTGGGTTGCTTTGCATTTTCTACTGAGAATACCTATTAAGAATGTGCTCCACCAGGGGCCTCCAAAGAGGTCAAATACCTTCTTATCAGCACACTAACAGGTTCTGGCTCGACAAGCTCAATTAGTCAGCGCTTAGTGCTGTGTATGGGGAGACCACGTTCTCAGCACGGGGCCCATATCAGCAGAACCAGGGAGATGACAGACAAGCCAGGTCCCACAAAGGCCTGATTGTGGCACTCCTTGGAAGGTCGATGAATGGGGTATGGTCATATGGATGATAGGAATCTCTCAGCCCAATGGCAATACTGTTGTAGAAAGTCTTTTGGATAAATTACTTCCACTGAGGTCAAAATCCTGAAATGAACATGGTTGGGGGCGGGAGGGTAAATAAATGAGTTTTAAAAGAAAGTTGAATGTAATATGGTGTTTCCAGACACTGACATTGTTGGTGAGCGCAAAAAGTCTCCTCCATCATATGCCTTCACACACATGAATGCACACACACATACACGACAGGACCTAGAGCATATTTAACTGACAATGCAATACAGTTTTTGGCAGTCCTTTCATAGGGCAGCTGTGTTTATGGAAGAGACAACTAGTGAGGTGTTTAGGCTTGTAATTTTTTATTGTTTTGATACAACACCAACAGTATTCCTGGATCTCAGCTGCCAAGGACAGCATAGCAGTGATCTGTTGAGGCCCCTCCCTCTTGCAATACTATACTGAGAGATAACGAAGCGTGTTAGAGCCATGATCTCAATCATTGCCAGTCATTCAGTCTAATGGGAAGCCTGCCTGCTGGCATGGTGTACACACAGATGGAATTTGAGCCATCTTTTGCCAAGCTTTCATTGGCCTTTTTCCCCATTGCCACACTTTAATACCAGTGAAGTACAACACTGTAAACGATCCATACTCTATCACGCTGCTTGCAGGCCCAGTTAGTTCTAGCAATCTCACAGCTTTGCACCGTGTCGAGATAAAACAGCTCCTGAGTGCCTTGATAGCATATGCGGATCATCACTGCTGTGATAAAAACTTCATAAAACCCATGTTTTAATATGAACTCACACAGAGTCACTACATAGAAAAGACACATGCACTCATGTTGCCAAGAGACCATCATGCAGTCATTAGAGGAATTAGTAGCTAGGCATAAACAGCCAATGCAATCAACCCAAGGTATGTTATGTCTGCCTCCGCTAAGAACCTGTGGCTCGAGATTCTTTCTCCTGCAGCAAAGAATGCAGAAGAACACTGCTTCACTCCACGCAATCTGTTGAAATAGGTCATTATGGGACAAGCATGCCATAAATGCACCGCGTCCCCAAATCAATACGTAAAATGCTATATTTAGTAAGAAGGTCACAAGGAGGAGTTATCAAGGCTGTACAGGGAATGAGTGACATCACTGCATCAGTGCTGTGCTTGAGTTGAGCCTGCTTATTTTAGATGCAGATGACTTCCAAATGTCTTCTCCAGTGAAGGCTTCTCTCCATGGAGAGTGAGATATCCCTTACGGCAGTTGAGAATGTCACATTCTGTTCGGTGTCAATGTCATATGATTGCCCTCCAAGATGCCACTCCGGGACGACACACGCAAGACATTGTAATCAAACATTTGTGCAATGCGGGGGTAATGATAATGGGTCTCGTCCTCAGCTGGGCAACACATTCATTAGCCCTGGATAACAGCACCATACCATATGTGTATGTGTGTCTTTGTGGGTCCACCCTTCATTAGCAGTAGATATGACAACAATGGCAACCACAATGGGGTACACAGCTAAGTTAGCCCTGTGTAGTTGTAGTACTTGATCTTTCCTTATTGTTGTGTTACAGCACTGATATCCTCTTTTGGTTGCATATGTTGATGGCAACCCTAGTGGATTATAACACCTATTCCAACATGACACTAATATGATGATACAACACAAACTCCTCTTTTTCCACTGTGTCTTTAACATGCTGTTGATAACCCTAAACTGATCTGATTCATAGCTTGTGGTAAGAGGAGAAGAATTCACTCCCATGCTAAGTGCATAACATCATGTAGTGTGGTTTGGAGACACGTATATCATGATATCCTCCTCCAAGACTATTTCCCTCCCTTCCTCCCTTGTGTCTCTCTCACTCTCTTTTCCCCTGTCGCTCATTCTCTCTCTCTCTTACTCTAACTGTATCTCTTTCTCTGAGTTGACAAGTCCTGTCTTTTTAGATCACTCCAAAATGAGCATCATCTTCAAACTTTGTGCAGTGAAAAGGCTGAGACAAGGAGAGAGGAGAATCAAAACAACCTCATTAATAACCAAGACTAATGTATTCCAGATTGTTCTTTAAGCCTGTTACTTCACAGAGGAATGATGCCAGTCTTGTGAGGAGAAGGAGCGGTAGCCCTGGTGTGTCGAGATGGTGCCATACAGAGTCGGTTGGCAGGGTAGAAAGAAAACAACCCTCACAAGAATATGTACTAATCTCTCCCCCACCTACGCTGCCCAAATAACTCTGTAGAGGCCACACAGCCTTGAGATGACCACAATAAACCAGAACACTGGTCCCAGCACGAAGTGAGCATTTCCCAGGCGTCAATACACTGCGAGACCAATCCAGGCTTAGTAGTAAACACTGGAGGGTGGTTAATGTCTGGCCCAGAGGAGCTGTGTACGTGATTTTCTGTTTAGTCTGAGTCAGTTCTGTCTCACTGTTTCTATGCCACCTTTCTTTTCCTCTCCTCTTATTACATTTAGAAGACACTTTTTATCTAAAGTGCCATGCAGTTCAGTGAGAGCATACATTTTCAGCATGGTTCGACTAAATAGAAAATCAACCCCACACCATAGAAGTGGTCAGGTGCCATGCTTTCACCATTGAGCTGCAAAGAATTCTTCAGGGCTCTTGATTCTTCAACTCCAGTCTCGAGGTAGACCCGATTGTATAAGATGTTGAAAATCCATTACTTCTAAGTATTAGGTTTGAGTATTGACAAGAAAAAGAGAGAAAGGCGAGGCACCAAATGGAGATATTGATCTATTTCTAGTTAAATGCATCAGCAAACTCTTTTATAAGAAAGAATCTGTAGATGTACAAAAAAGTTTTCTGCAGTCACCAAGGACTTGTGGAGTCTTGAATTACATGGAATTAACAGGGTATACTTGAATCTAATAAATTAAATTAAGCAGTAATTATTGTCTAGTGTTCAAACATGATGGGGACATTAAAATATTATAATATCCCAACATTGTACTTTAACTCATGCTGTGAAGTGTGCAGGAAGCGTTTGTTATTTTTCCAGTCTTCTCATTAGTTGTTTTCAAGCTCACCTCCTCCTTCGCCATATAAATTCAGTATAAACAGAGAATCCCTAAAGGCTTTACGGTATAAACTGTGGGAAAATAACACTAATCACAACACAAAGACCTAGAGCACCAAAGGAAAAACTAGGAAGAAAGAGGTAAAATTGTGAGAGATTAAAACCACAGACACATAGTGTGCTGGTGGAAATATTCTGACTAGATAAGGATTAGCCTGCTGGATTGTGCTACGCCTTTCATCTTTCAAAGCATGGTTTAAAAAAATCGTATCCTTTAGATGAACCCAATTCTTTACAAGAGTTATAAGTATAAAAACCTTACCTTTCAGCCTACAGCTTGGGATTTCCACAAAGGAGCTCATTATATTGAGTAATTTATTTGCTTAGTAGCTGCCCAAGGGGATGTAAAAAGTTTTAACATCCAGAAAATTCTGTAACTAGCCCATTTACACCGCCAAGCTGTCCCCCGCAGCAAATGAAAAACAATCCTCCTCCACCAGGCTTCAACAATTAAACCAGGCCAATAGAGCAAACATTGTTTAGCTGCCCAGCATCAAGTAAAAGCATCCTACACAATTACAGTCTTAACTGAGTGCTGTAATAAACAAGCAGAAACAAGCATGGAGAATATGAAATACTGCAAACAATATGAAATACAATAAATGATGTGAAGAGAAATACAGAAATATCCATTTTGAAAAACTGATCATTGACTGATGTTCATCAATAAATCTTTTTAAAATACAGAGGACTCAGTATGTAAAGGAAGGATTTACCTACTGTCCTTTAAAAAGAACCATAATTTGTGTTACCAAACATTTTGTAAGAGTAGGTATAAACTTTTTTCTCACATGGAATGACAGTCTTCATATAAATGGCATGTGTATGCAATATGTCTAATGAGCAAACTATTTACCTTTAATCATGGAGCACAACACAGTGAGGTTGAATGTGACTTTAACACTGGAAATAATCTGGCAGAGCAAACAGAGTGTAATCCTACAGTGGTGACTTTCTCAAGGGATAGGGGAGAGCTTATAACTTTGCAGTGGAGGGGCTTTAGATTCGTGTGTTCAATTTCAAACTCAAACATCACTCAACCTCCCGGGGAGGATGATGACAGAAAACTTTGTTATGCCAGTCCAACTTTTGAGTTTACATTAGCCCATGAATTTCTAAACATTTCAGAATTAAATCCCAAAGAAAAATAAATGTCAATATAAACCGCTTGATATGGTCGTTGTTTTTGTTCAAACACTGCTGAGGCCCCAGTGGGTAGATAAAGCATGTGTGGACATGATCACCTCAGAGATTCACTGGTGTTACCGGAGATGTTGCCCTTGAATCCAAGGATGTTTTCTGTTTGTTGTTTTTTCTTATTCGGCGCTCAGGCACTGGAATTAACTGTTAATTGAACTCTCTCCTTGTGTTTTCCTTTGAGAACATCTGGGTGTATCTTCAGATTTAGAATCACTTTGATTGCCAAGTATTTAAAGGCACAGGAATTTGTCTTTCTGACACTGCCAGAGAGACATATTGACAATTCAAAATATCACATGGTGACTTGCAGGGTACAAGGAGAATTGGACCTTGTATAGTGCAAAGTGCAGTGCAGAACATGTTAAGAACAACAGATGACGTAGTAAATGTAGAGCAGCAGCAGTAAATGTATGTATTGAATTTACATCTCTGTTAATGCTGTAAAGAGTACATCTTTGCCCTCCTAGTGTCAATAGTACAGCACGGGGTACACAGAAGACCATGTAATCCCTCAGTTGAAGTAAAAATCGCCAAAAACTGGAGTTACGAAGTTTTCACACAACAGCAGCGATATGCTCTCTCTATGCTCTCTCCTTTTAGGCTGCTCTCCAAACGAGAACAGCTCTCATGGTTATTACTGCAGTATATCACTGGGCAGTGAGGCATACAACTCTGATAACAGGGCAAAAGAAAGGAAACCAAGCTCTTAATGTGTCCCTCTGAATATCTCTCTCTCCCTCTCTTTCTCTCTCGATCTATCTCTCTGTCTCACCCATGCAGCCGTTTAATCTTTAAACACCTCCTGAAGTTTAGCGGGGGACAGATCTTTGTTGGAGGGCATGTTACTTATTTTAGAATCCATTATAGTTCTGGAGTGTCTTCTCCATAGGGGATGAAATGCCTAACCTCTGCTTCGCGATACTAATACTAAGTCAAGGCTGAGGCCATTGTAGACTGCAGCCACAGTTACATAAGTCCCTATCTTTCTTTGCAGATTAACCAATTGTCAAATAATTCAAATAAATCGAAAGGCACACTAATGAATAGGCAATCTATTATACAACCTGAACATTTCTTTGTCTTTTCTTCTCTCTTGTAAGCAATGTTAAGGGACACAGGTTGCATACATGCCACAACAGTAAGCACCTTTATGTATAGAGTAATACTATCCCATCAATGATGTCCCATGAGATTGAATGTCTTGTGTGAAACAGAATCTAGACTCTACCCTTCAGCCTTTTGGTGAATGACCAAGGGGTTAACTGTGTGTGAACAACTGTGCTCATCTCTGGGACGCTAAGGCCACAAAATACACGTGGCACATCTCACCAATGTCAGGAATGGATTAGCTTTCTCTCTGCTCTCACTTTTAGAATAGCTCTAATGTAGGTCAACTGCACACAACACAAGACACCAGAATTTTCTCTCAGTGTTGACCGAGTTCTAATGCATTAGTGGAAAACAAGGTCACCGATACTCGTGAGGGATCCCTGTCTTTAACAACAGGCCCTCTTGTTTCTCCTGTGTTTTTGCAGACAGACGCTCAATCCATCCGTCTCCCTTGCCCTTAGCTGATAGGGCCTTGGTCATGTCCCCGATGAGAACAAAAGAGGCGCATATGGAATACTGTGTAGCTGTATACTGTATAGCTCCCATTGCCCCAGTGCTAGGTCAGTCTGTCCAAAGGGAATGGATCATCAGCCCAGCCATGAGGTCTCAGGGCTGTTACCCAGCAGTACTCTCCCGCAGGACGACCAGAAAACCTTCTGTGGCCAAGAGCGTCTTTGATCTAGTTTGGGTCAGGGTGAGACATGAAGAGGTGTTACAAGTAAGAACCAGGCCCTCCTGCAGCATCTAGATGAGAGGACCAATGAAGAGTGAAAAAAGAGAGACCAAGTTATCAAAAGTGGTACCGCCCGAACTTGGGATTCCAGAGATGGTGTGGGATAAGGAGACAGACAGGGAATGGACCCAGCACAGGCAACACCATCTGGAGCAGAACCCAACACGCGCAAGGACATATGGAAAAAGTTTACATGCTTAACAGGCCATGATCTTTGAGTTCAGGGAGATTCACACACATCTCTGCTCGCATTATCACATTTGCATGTGATGGATGTGCTGTGAGAAAGATGTATGACTGTATGTGTGAGGGTAAAAACATATATTCTGTTCCCTTGTGTGCATACAATTGCATATGTGTCTTTGTGTAGTTATATGTTATTTTTGTACTCACCATAAGGTAGTGTATATTAGAGATGCACCGACAACAATCTTAAAGAACTGATACGAGTAATGAGTACTTTGTTGAGTTATCTTCTCACAGTGGAAGGATGGACAGAAACACCTGTGGATTTTTTCAGATCTGAAGCAAGAGTGGAGCTTGATTTTTTTCCTCTTTCAAAGATGAAAGCTTTAAGTACTGTCTATCTGATGGTGATAGTTTCGGTGGTCTAACAGGTCTTGCATGGTTGTTAGGAGTTCCATTTTCTTGATATCTTGCAATAATTTTCAAACTCCAGTTTTAGAAACTTTTTGACACCAAAAAATAAACGTGATATAAATAAATCTGTACGTTTCGCTGTAAATTGAATGAACGAAAGGGTGGTCTCTGACTTTTGCAAAGTACTAGCTTCTCCGTTTTGGGGGGTTGGGGATGGTGTACCATGTCTCGAGGTGAAGCAGAAGTGACAGATGTATGGATTTTTCTAGCGTTTGCTGCTTTGCTTGGCTAGTGTTCGCCTGGCTAGCTAGCTGCTGCTGTCTGGCTGTGTTGAAATCCTATTTAGGGTAATATGTTGTCAGTGCCGATCCGATACTCACAGATACTATTGGTGCACCTCTAGTGTATACAGTGATTAAATAATTGCTGCCTATGTATAATTCGCATTTTTCTTTACTCTCTCAAGACTCTTTCTTTTATCTCCTCCATCCAACCTCTCTCTTTTTCTTCTCTTTCTCTCTCTTACTATCCAACTGTTTGGATGTGTGCAGGAACTAACACAGACAGAGAACAAGAGACAGGCAGACAGAAAAAGCACCTGGCCATGCTGAAATCCCATCACAGTGGGGAAGAGAGAATAAAGACTCCTGACTGTTCCCTGGGGCCTCTGTGGACAGGCTGGCATGTCTTAGAGCTACCATGTTCCCCTCCTGCTGTTGCAACATCCCTTGCTACATACAGACCAAAATGGGCTGAGAAAATACCTCTCTTGAACATCACAGACCTTTAATTGGTTCAAAATAAAGAGATCAATAACAGAAATTAAGTGGCCTTGCTTATGATACTGAAATTAAGTGATGTTGCCTATGATGCTATTTAACAGGCAAATGTTGCAGTAATGAACATCTGTTCAGGTGGTAATGTGTATTCCTTATGCTTACTAAAATGCTCATAACAGCAGCCATGGCTGCCATCAATCTAAGTGAATAAGTATGGCTTTCACCATAATGTGAAATCTTGTGAATGTCTGTAGTGCATAGACAGTCTGTGGGCGTTTTGTTCTCGCTCTCTCACTTGATGCAGCCCAACACAAACCTTACTTCATGTGTCTTTGTTTGCACATGCAATGCAGCAAAAGCCTTGAGGGGGTGTGTTTGTTTTGTTTTGCTTTGCGTCTTGTTACAGCACAGGGGACAGTCATCCAGCCAGCAGCATCGGTGTTCCCCGTGTGCACTGTTAGTCAATTAGAGCTGCCATTAAAGACAGAGGCACCTAGGGAAATAAAAGGAGCACAGTGGATTTGTCTGTGCTACGCTGATTTCCACCCTTAAACCCTCTCCAGATGAAGAGACTGCAATAATTGGGATTCTGACAGTGGGTTAGGGGGACTCATTTCCTGGCTCACAGATCCCCCTCCTCCCCTCCTCTTTTCCTTGCAATCATGTGCAAGCCCAAGCCCAGCACCCACCTTTGCGCTCAATCCCCACCAACTCATTTGCAAAGGCCTGTCTTCCAAGCAGCTCTACCCACCACTAACGCAGACCTCACCAAGAGACTGATACACATTAATAAAGGCACTAGTGTTGTTTCCCAATTCTCCATGCTGTGGCCTAGAACGCTCATCATTCATTTGACTTACAGTATACTATGGGGCCTGTATGCTTGTGAGTCTGTAAGTATGTTTGCATATGTGTTTATCAGTGTATCCCACCTATATTAAAGTAATACTCCACAAAGTTTTCATAGAAATAAATGTACATTTTGCTACTCTATATTGTCAATTGATATAACGCAGTAGTGATTCAACCTATACCCAGTTGATGAAATCTTTAATATTAGCTCTTCTAAAACAGTGTTGGGTAGGTCTTCCCCAGGCAAACGCCCTCCTGGAAAAACACCTTCCTGGACGCCCTCTGGCCCTCTGGCGTCCAGGAAGTGATGGGGTTGTGGGGGGAATGATTGGAGTGAGTGAAATAACCTTGATTTTAAAAGCTCACTGGGGAAGCAGTGTTGTAACCAAAAGAATTGCTGATATAACATTATATAACATATTAAGTGTTGATCACTGCAGTTAGAAAATCAACAAGCTACTTCCTGGTATGTGAATGTACGGCATATAAACACTCATTTTTGTGTGAGTGCACACTATATTTCCCTTATGCAGTGATCTTAGGGCGCTGCAAGGGCTAAAGAACACATGACATAATTCCACTAAGCATTGTGCATTGCAAAAACAAACAAACAACTAACCAACCAATCAACCAACCAACACACGGAGCCTGGCTCTTATAGAAGTGCTCCCGAGCACCTAATAAATAGATGAAGAACTGGATAGTTAGCATGAGCAGTGATAGCCACCTACACAACTTCAAACTTCATCAACAGAAAATCCAAAGAAAAAGTCGTCACAGTACTGGCCACACTGGTTGATTGCCATGTGATCTCTGGGAAGTGCAGTACAGAAACATCACAGCAATGAGCGCTTTGCCCCAAAAACGTTGCCAAAATTAAAAAAAACAAGGATTACCACTTTAATATGATCACCAATCAAGAGCTATATTTCATTTTAAGAAAATGTGTATCAAAGTTAATGATGTGAGTGTAAGCACAGAGGCAAGATGCAGGAGGAATTATTAGATATGTTTCAATGTCTCTCACCTTCCATAAGACTCCCTGTCTCTCAGCTAACTGTGTAATTGGTTTTGCTGTCAAAATGTCTCGTGTTTCACATTGTGATTTCCATTGCATGTCAGTGAGAGAGCGTGTAGAGCATGTAACAATGTCCCTGTTTTATGCACCACATTCAACTGTCACGCTGTGTTCGATACTATGCGTTGACTGTTCTCCTTACAAATCTGGACCGCAGGGCTACATAAACTACTATACTTGTTTTACGACGCTTGGTAGATTTGTTTTACCACCAAATACACTCATTAACAAAAAACAATCCATGAATGAAACTGTTACTATCACTGTGACTGTTTGTCTGCATCTCAACCTCCACTGCTCCATGATACGAGCCACACTCCCACAGTCGGGACCCTTTAATTCACAATAGCATGGGGTTAGATGATCAGATTACAGTGAAAAAACACACATGGGCATTGTTAAAGGAGTTTGCATTTCCACCCATGAACATGACTCTTATTGTGCCCCACTGAAGAGAGTGCTTTTCATTTTGGAGTGAACGGCAAGGGCAAACAGGACCCCATGTGTCTCTGTGGTGCACCATCTCCTCAAGGCTCTGAGGGGGAAATTAGATCTCTCTTTCCAGGGCCCTCTATGCTGAAAGACTCTGGTGTGGTTGATTCGCTCCCAGCACTTCTTGGAGAGGAAACTGAATCTCACTAGTAAGACAATCGCAGAGAAAAAGCAATTTGAGTTTAAGCACCCCCTTCTATTGTCAATATTTTGACAGATTTCATGTCAGTGTAATTATTTGTCAGGATCCCTGACAATTGGATTTAATTGTTACATACGTAATTACAAGTTTTGGTGCCGAGCTGTTGGAACAAAGCCTTGGTTGCGTTATTAATATTACAGTACAAATAGTCTCTTTCATCTTGGCTGCTTTATGGCTCCGTAATCCAACTATGAAAGAGGATATCTTACAAACCCTCAGAGGGCATCTCTCTCAAATCAATTCATTACCCCATAACATCGGCAGGCGAAGGCGCATCTTTCATAAATCAATTCATTATCCAACTTCTGGCAGTTGAAAGGCAGTGACTGACCACAGTTTCAAGCAGGGATCAACTTTCAGTGTTGAGGAAGATGAATAGAGTGCAGACCAAATTGTGGCAGTCCTCCATCAAAAAGAGCTTCTGAACATTTTTTAACTTTAATAGATTTATTTTCTTTTTAGTAGTATACACACTTCCCCCTTGTTTGCACTGAGTCTCATAACTATTGTATGGAGTCATTAAATCCATCTCCCTGTATAGAATTTTGCTGCATGCCATGGCTTCACTCTCAGATAATGCACCCTTCTCATAAAGCTTTAATAGTCTACTCAGCGTGTCTATGTGATCACCGAAGACATCGTGACACTGAGTACTGTCATAAAGAACTGTGTGTGTTTCTGTCTGTGTCTCTACAGTATGTCTATGAGCCTTAGGCTTGCAGTACTCAAGCCCATGACTCACTACAGCAAGGGGGCTGATGAAGATGAACGCATGCACCTCTAGTGGAGATTTTCTTGTGGCCAGCCACTGTAAAGTAGGTGCTATAAACAGGGAGGTGGCCAGTACTGGAAGGTGAAATGTTACATTTCATATACAAAACACTCTCATGCCCAGCGCTGTGAGGATATGCAATGGATCAACACACTTTCCCAGTTGAGCGGACAGCATTTAATTGTATAATCCCATTTAACACAAAAACACCATGACTGAGGACACCCAAGAGATGCTCCAATCCACCACATGCAGTGAATTACATGTAGGTCAAAAAACAAGCAGATTTGTGTAATTATGCGGGGGTGTGGATTTAGAGCAGCTTGCTACAGCGGAGTAGCTATCTTCACACGCCTCTTATTGGCCTGTATTCCTTGAGGAACCAATGCCTGTCCTCATTAGTAGTCATTGAATAGGCCTGGCAGTGTTTGCAAGGCAACACCCATCACTTGTCTTCTCTCCCAGCACAGACACTGGGGGAAGTGTGGTAATTACAGGCAGGCGTATGAGAGAGGCAGCAACACACTGATCTGAAACGCAGGTGGGTGGTTTGTTGTGCCGGGCTGGATCAGCGTGGCTCCAGTCTGCAGGCTATAGGCTGTCACGCTGTTCGCAATGATCAGAATCTCTAAGCACGTCGACTAAATACCACCTGCCGCAGCGCACACAGGGCATAGCGCAGGTAAATGGTGGGTACATCAATGTTCTGAAAAGGCAAATCGATTTGCCTGTAAGGGATTCCGGTCGAAGTAAAATGTAGGCAAAAAATATCCTCTTTGTCCTATGGAAGAATGTGTTGTATCAACATGAGAATAATGCTGACATTTTATTGATACAGGAATACTGTGGTTATTTTCTGTGCATTTCTGTTTAACACAAAATGTGCAATGAAAGAACTGCTCTTTAGGGGGAAGGTGAAATCTCTTGATAGTTTTTTCCACCTGCAAAAACATTCAAATAAGACCTCAACCTCACAACCTCAAACCCCAGCCAGAACAAGTAACATTCATCAGTGTGTTCCTATTGAAAAATGTATAGTAAGGAGTGATGATCATTCATTCTCTGCTCTAAATAAATAACTACATGAAAGAGTAGTTATATGCACATCAAGGGTGGGTGCTGGGCTAAGTGAAAGTCATTCCAGCCGAACTCCAAACGAATAGCTGTCATTGAATATGTGTCTGCATCCCATCATCTTGTTCAACACATGGCCATAGATCACTAATGTTAGTTCAATGGGAATAAATAGATCCCTGCAGCAGCTTATGGCTAATGTCTACTGTCTCAGACGCGTGTGCATTGCCAGTCACATCACATCCGTGTTCTTCAGTGTTTTTTGTTAATAATATAAATTGTGAATAATAAAAGTTCAGTGCCTGTCACAATTGGATGAGGTTGGTAGCCACAGAAAAATGATCTTGTTGGCCAATGTTTTAAGTTAGTTCTCTCACTCTGTCTACATGTAGTGTAGACAGAGTGCTTGATGGGATCATCTCTTGGCATAGCCTACATTTAATTCATGAATATATTTATTTAGTGTCAATAAATAATGTATAGGCTATATCTATATATATCATTAATAGGCACAGAACCGATAAGACATTAAAAAGGTTAAAACACAGCCTATCATCATTCATTTATTTGTTTCAGTCAGGAAACTGAACTTTGGCAATAAATAAAGGGATAATATAATATAGTGATTTTCTATTTCTTTATCGTGAATAAATACACCCACAAATCAAAATAGTGTATTTCACAGATGCAGGTGGGACTGGGGAAAAAAAAGACCAGAAGCGGGAAAAGAACAGACCGGCACAAAATGCCGCATGGGTCCTGTCAGGCTCCCACATTACGTCCACGTCCACACTGAAAAAAATGGCTAAAAAACAGATTAAAAATGTGTCTAGTGGACATTGGCCTTTACCTTGGAGAGTGCACTGACAGCTATAAGCACCGTATGGATTGGCTTTAGTGTTGGAGCTGACTGGCACACTGGGCTTAACAGATTTGATGAAAACATACCTCTACACACAGTCCCATTTTCCACAGCCTCGTTCCCAGCCTTGCACATGCAGCGCCCAATAGGTACCATCCATTCACCATCCCCATTGCAGTACAGCTTGATGGGCACATCCACCTCCTCAGCGTTGGGGATACAAACACCCCTCGCTGCCACCAGGGAGGTGCTCTCTGCCCCCGACAGTGTCTCCTGGAACAATGCCCCATTGGTGATGATACGGGGGCACTTCCGGTAGAAGACACGCACAGCGATGAGCGACATGCAGCCGCCATAGTCCTGGAAGGCGAGGTAGAAGCCACTGCGCGACACCGGGCCGAAGCTCCGCACCTCCGTGTTGATCTTCATTACTCTGCCCCCCAGGTCCACCTGGGAGAAGCTCTCGTCGGCCGCGATGGTGTCCACCTTGATCCAGGGGTTCTCCATCCAAGCCGGGGAAGTTCTGGTGGCCGAGTCAGAATCTGATTCATAGTAATACAGGTTAAATGTCTCTTTACAGGAGCCCGGCACGTTGGGGATGCTACTGCAGTCCCTCACCGAGAACTTCATCTCCACGTGGATCCGCTGTGCACCGCGGCGCCTGATGTACTTCGTCCGGACCCAGTTGTTCTGATTGTTGTCGAACACATTGCAGACCTGATAAGTACGGATGGTATTCATGTTTTCATCATAGCCGCTCACCTCCTCCCACTGTTGGCCAAGGACACAGACAGAAGAAGTCCGTCAACACATTACTGTTCAATATAATACCATACATATATCTGTAATGACTGTATCTTCAAGAGTGATAGAAATTAGTTCAAGTTTATGATACATTACAGATATATCAGAATATCATTTTAACTGTCTGACGCCAAATGGCATGATGATAATGATAAATGGCAACTTTGACAAGGATTTTGCCTTAAGCACATCATTTGTGAAGAACATTTGGTAAATGAGGCACGTGGTTACGAAAGCTATTAAACAAATTGCAATTCAATCAACTGCAAAACAGTGAATGTCCTAAGTGTTTTCTGCAAATGTAAACTACCATGAAGCCCATGTGGATAACTATTTTGCAGGTATAATGAGAAGGCCATCACAGTAATGGTATCGACATTATGTGGATTATAGCAGGAACAGGTTTGACTGACTTTCAAAAAAATCAGGAAATGGATTTTCTTCAAAATCTGAAAAGTGATTAAGCAACTTATATCTAGTCTACAAAAAACTAGAATGAATGCTGTAACATTACTGACTGAAATTTCTATTTTAATTTATATAATAGGGCATCATCTACTCCCTGGCACTTTGTACTGTCTGACAGTTGTGGGACTGGCTGTCACTGCATACCCCACTTGGCTTAAGGCACCAACCTGGCTACTGTTGGAAGCCCTTGATCCAAGATGTATGATTCATACAGTATAAAGAACAGGTGTTAGACTCTCCTCTTGGAACTAGGGTTGGGGTCAAGTCGCTTTTAATTTAATCTATTCAAAATGTAAAGTGTAACTGCTTTTCAGTGGTTAATGATACAGATTTCTTTCCAATTATTTCATTCAAGATAGGATGTATAAACCTTTCTAAGAAAAAGAAGATTTGAAATTTGGGATTTTAAAGATAACGTAACACTGCTTTACAAAGCCAGACAGCTTTGAAGCTCACCCCCTCCTCTTTCCTGTCCTTTTGTTGAAGACAGAAGGAAACCATTTACATACTGTAATGCTTTTACAGAAACTGGAGAAGTGACATTAAATCACTCCTCTAGAGAAGAGAGGCTCTGGTTTATGTGAGTGTGTCCTACGTTTTATCTTAGCTTTATAAGACACATTCATAGTACATACTGTAATTGGTTATTGACATTATAGTGAAAGCTCCCTTCACTACTATGACAGAGTAAAGCACTGTGAAAAGAACCATGGTCCATGTCACACAAAATTGGCATAATCATATTACACAGGTAATGATATAAAGAAAAACAAAATTTAAGTGTTCTGGGCATGTTTTTCCGCGTAAAATCCACATAATGCACACAAATTTGAACGCTCGCTTTTACAGATGCGACCTCCTCGGTTTTCCTACCCACTTGGCTTTGGATCAAACCAAGGGCTTCGGCTTCAAAACGCCATGCATTCTAACCACCAAGTGAGTCATGACCTTGACCTCGGCATTTCAGCCAATGAAAACCGTGTTCTCAACCCCAGAGCCATTTCGCATCAGCCGCACCCTGCGCCGCTTCTACCACTCTCCCTCCCCCATTCACTCTTCACTTCACAGTTGACATAATTTCCCAAATTAGTGCCCATTTAGTGGGGATTTTGATGGAGATTTTGACGGGTCGGGAGAAGAAAGTCACCCCTCTTGTTACAGACCGGCATTCTATCAAACACTCTTTGACTAATTAGAACAGCTTTAGTTCTTAATTCCCATGTCCCAATTAATCACTGCTAGTGATGCTCAGGTTGACCCACACCCAACCCAAACCATTTCAAGAGCCAATATCAAACCTCTGCTAAACACAAATGAGGGTGATGTGCAGCCAAAAATATGATAGAAAAAAGGATGAAGACAAACAGCATCACAAAAACCATAATAAGGCATAATGAGCAAGAAGTGTAGTTTGCAGAAACTGCATTTCAATGATTGATTGTGTATAGTAGTTGGAATTTCCTTGTTGATATACGCAAATAAGGGCATGTAAACCTCAAATTTGTACATGCCAATGTAAGTTTGATTTTAGTGTTGCATGGCAGTGCCATTGTTTCCCACTACAAAGTGTAATCAGCTGTCAGGAACGCTATTTAAACACTAGATGAATGCTGTTTTCACAGATTAGCTCCATTTCCTACTGACACACCAAAACCTGACAGTGTCTATAGTTGTAAAAATATAAATAAAATAATTGCTATGCATCCATTGTGTGACCGTATGAATGTACATGTCACAGGCTCTTGAGTCAGGACACATTCTTTAAGGATAAAACTGCTTTCTGGCCCACTTCTAGACTACCTAGGTGGATGCCGTTATCTTGGGTCACTAGCAGCCATTGACCTTCCCACTTCTCCTTGAAGAGCTGTTCCAACGGAGGCTGTGGGCCGATTAAACAAAACAGACTGTGACGTCCCCTAGTACTGAGCCCCAACCATTGCACAATCAAACTTTAATAAAATGAATGTAGAGACAGGTGGGGGTTGCTGCTAATGAGGGAGGGAGACCGGGGAAACTGCAGGGGAAAGTGTTGGCAGTGAGTGGGGGTAGGGTTGAGCCAAATATAAAAAGACCCCAAACAAAACGTGTTTTGATGGAGGGCCCCTTTTTGTCCTGTCACGACTTTTTTGCCCCACTTTCATCAGAGCCAGTGGAGGGAAGCAAATGGGGCATAATAAGAGCCTAGCGATCAAGCGCGGAGTGTGAAATTAGAAGAAACGTCTTCATTTTCACAGCTTTTTCCCCCTGGCTGCCGGTGCTGGTGGTCATGTGTTTTAAGTAGAGAAGGTGGAGGTAAGGGTGGTGGTGGGTGTCAAGAGGGATTAGTTAGAGGGGATAAGGTGCCTTGAGATGAAGTTGGAAACTAGTAATCTCGCTGTTTCTACTAAGGCCCTATTCACCACATGAGGTGAAATGTTTATCTGAGTCTCTAAGACATTTTCCTGGAATTGCATTTTGCTTAAGAAGCAAAGGCACAATGAATACATCAGGAGATTATTCACATTTGTGAAATGCTTTGGGGAATACGGCCTGTTTCAGGCCTGTTACATTAATCATTTTTCTATAATAATAATAATTATTATGCTAAAGTATTTTTTTTGTATTAATAAATGCTTAGATGTTTAATATTATCAATTGAATGTTGAATTATTTTGACAAAATGACAAAATGGTCACAGTTGTGGCCTTGGGAATCATTCCCCTATATAACAACATTATCATGACAGAGTAGAGTGCTGTGTATGGTGTAACATTGACTGTGTGCTGGTGGGACTGCAGACCTACTGTTTAGATAAAGCAAATGGATGACCCAAACATCCTCTAATATGTAGTCTGCTGTTGATAGTATGTCTTGCACTGCCCCTTTGCATTGTATGTGAGGTCTTGTTGCCCTTCTGCCACATCTGATAGTACTGTATGTGCCTATGCCTCTGCACCTTGTCACCAAGACAAATTCCTGTACCTTTACTGTACTTGCCGATTAAATTGATTCTGATTCTTATTCTAATTGTTGATAGACCACTTTATACATTGTTAATAATCTACTTTCCCACACCAGCCTTGTGTCCAGCCTGTAATTTATATTATGCTACAGCAGCAATACTCACTGACTAATGCGCCCCAATACAGAAAAACTGTCTGAAGTGAGTATAGATTGTGGTGGTTAGAGTATGGCGGGAATAGTAGAGACTACTGTACATCAGCTGCTCCTCTCTTCCTCTGGAGTTATATGAGGTGCTACAGTTAAGTGATGCTCACTGGGAATGAGGTTCAGAATCAATAACTCCTCTGCCACTCCAGGAGAGAGAGAAAAGTTCAGCTGACCTGCAATCCATAAGTCTCCCTGACAGTGCATCTCTGCTTTATCTGTAAAGCCAAGTGGAACGCACTGTCAGGGCTGAATTATAGAGCTACCCCTACAGTTGAGACAATTCTCCAAAGACAGCTTTTTGCCTCATTCACCAATCGAAAAGAGAAAACAAATCCGTCATACTGGACCTCTGTGTAGCATCGAGTTACTGAACTCCTCTGCAAGCACACATTCTCTCCTGGGGCTAGGTTACTCCGAGCACACTCAAAGATTTAAAGGCTTCAATGTTTTGACCCAACATTGCATTTATATTTTCTATTTACATTTTATGAATTTAACTGACACACTTATCCAGAGTGACTTACCAGAGTGGTAGGGGTTCAGTGTCATGCAGAAGGATACATGGCTATTGAAATGTCACCCTGTCACCCATAACAGTTCTCTCTATAATCATATGTTCAAACTGCAAGCAACTTGATCAACAAGTCACTGGAAGTCCATTCATTTCCTGTGCAGCTGAAACCTGGAAAACCTGGCCAAAGTCTGGCGAGTCAACAAGCTTGTTGGCTGAAAAAAGTTGGCCATGGCATCATCGACTGCCAACAGCCAATCAGATATCCACGTTTCCATATTTCCCCACTGATGTGATTTTATTTCATAAATAAAAATTCCACCTGACAAATGCAAATGGATCAGAAGTTGATTACAGCCATTTAAAATTTCCCAGTTCTCTATAACTTTAATTTGAAAGACTACAGGAATAAAGTCTCAAAAACGAAGCTTGGAGAAAGGCTGCGTCCATCGTTGGGGTCAATGGTAAGCTCTGAAGTAGTTTTATATATTTTTTTCTGATTATTTTTGATTAATGCTATTTAAGTACTGCCTAATTACTTACATTATGAAAAGCAATACCAAAGCAGCAAAAAATACATGATTTGTATAAATACATGCTTTTTTTTGTTGGTCAAAACTTTGCAGACCACTACAAAGATGAAATTAAATCCTCTCGAACGAATAGAGCAACACATCAACCAAATTGATTGCAATGTGAAGGCATTGTAGGGCCACTGAAAAATTAAAATGCTTCATTGTTTTGTCACAACATGAATTGTGTATGTCTCACGTCTTGTCATTACGTTGTCTGAATCAAGAGAGCCGCATTACATAGCACCGTTCAGTCACTGACAAAAGTAAATAAATAATTCACACAAACTCAGAGAGAGAACCCAGTGGAAAACTCCTGGGGCATAGTTGTCCCATTTGCAGTTGTGGGAAATCTGTCAGAGTAAGAGTGTCTTTCCTAGAGGGACAGGGGACAAATGACACCCACACTCTGCATTCAATTACTAAGAGAGAAGCAAAGCGAGCCAAATCCTGCAGGAGACCCAGAGAGGAGAGACACACACACAGAGACATAAGTAGAACTGTCTGCTACAGTCAACTTCAATTACCATTGTCCACCCCTAATGCATAACATGTGAAACTACACAAACATGCTTCCTATTGCCTCTTTAACCCCATTTCATGAATCTGCATGTGGATTATGTTTGCATATGTCCTTGCATAATTCCTATGATAAAATTTTACAGACTTCAGTTGAGAATCATACCAAATTAGTGGTCATCTACAATGACTCCCATACAATGAAATTTGCTCAACAAATTACCAGTAATGAAACAGAAGGACTTTGTTAAAAATGAAAGCCACACACTTCCACAAGTATGCATGCAACAACCTCAACCTTATTCCAAATGAATTCTAATAGATAAAGCACCTAATTTGTGTCCTCAACTTTTTTCATACACTGCATCTTGCATTTCTGAAACTTGTTTTTCTGTGTTGTGTGTCCTGAAGTGACTCTAGATATATCCTGGTACAGCAGATTATGACACATCCATAATGATAACCTAAGCCCAACACCACCTCATTATGTTCCCCTCCTATGCAGAAGACCTCAGTTGTCTTTCCACAGAATGTCTGTGTGCTGCCGCGGCCATAAGTCTATTTCTAAATGACTGCCGTCAGTACTTCACCAAAGCAGCGAGTGGGTCACGAGGTCTGACCCGATGTTCGCACGTCTCTCAGCTCCACTTTAGAAGAAAACGCTCACTACTTAACCCTGCTCTGGTAGCTGGTTATGCATCAGGTCCATACCAAACAACAGATTCTCACTAGACCAAGAGCATTTGATGAAGATGCTGTGTGCATCGAAGAATTAGTTTACACCAGAGTAAGGAAGCTTTTAATGTGATAATTATTTATTATATCTATAATATTATTTTATATATGATATTTATATTATTATTTTTAGTGTTTAGTGATTTATCTGTAATACTGTTTCTTCCTCATTTTATGTCTTTAGTTGTTGTTTAATACATACATAACACATGCTCTACATGACAAACCTACTGTCCTGAGAGCACCGGTCTCCCTGTGTGGATGGAGCGAGGCATGTGAAACTCCTGTTCCATTACCAGATTTTCAGTACTTTACTCAGAACACTAAAACCGTCGAGGCAGAAATTCTAGTTTGGGAAATATTACATTGGTTCTCAATATTTAAGGCGTCACTACAGGGAAAAATAAAGATGTGTCTCTTGTCTGGCTCGGCAACAACTTCTGTTTGGCTGCTGGCTGAACACAGAGAGGGTTATAAAACTTGATTTATACATGTTGAAATGTAATGTTGTTTAATGCAAATTACCTCTAAAAACCTGCTCTAGAAAGCTGAGCTATATTTCAGTATTTCAAGAAATGGATGTGTTAGGCTTTCGAATGTGCTGTGGAATAATCAACTATCATAACATTTTGACTAAACATAATATTGTTACTTGTTTGCATTTACATTGTGTGGCAACGTATCAAATAACAAGTTAGGATATATTTCATGAAGCTATACAG
This sequence comes from Monocentris japonica, assembly GCA_900323365.1. Lineage (NCBI taxonomy): Eukaryota > Metazoa > Chordata > Actinopteri > Trachichthyiformes > Monocentridae > Monocentris > Monocentris japonica. Next base: position 12,916 of record OOFE01012936.1, on the reverse strand, counting down.
AGTAGTGAAAGCCAACTGCTGGTGCGGTGCTGTGTTGAATGTTACTGATCCTCCAGCTAAGCCCATGAAGCCATGCATATGTGTGTGTAAGACAATAGCTTCTGTAAAGCACCTCTCGCTGTTATATTGAGAGAGAGAGAGCTCTGTTTCCACACCTGTTACTCTGGGCCATGGGGGACAAGCTATCTCCATCTCTCTAACTCTTCTCTTTTGAATGGACTGCGCCTTTGACGAGCTCAGCCATATCATCGTAAAACTTCGGTGCCCATGTTGATAAGGCCAACCTATACCTGACTAAATCCAGGGGCTTAAGAACTTGTTTGCATTTTATTGCACTCCAAGAGAGGGACATGCCATAGCTGCATGAGGAAAAGTTCCACCCACTGACAAGTCCACATGCTGTAAGCCTATAGGTAAACCTGAATGTGAAACCATTTGATTTGGTAGAGAAAACAACTTCAACGCATGGAAACAAAGATCGCTCTTAGATGAGGGGTCCTTGTCTTTGATGTACAGATCTTAAATTCACCCTGCCCTGCCCAGAATCATAGATTTCACCAAGCAAAACAGAGTTTGCATCAGTGACCTATCCTGTGTTTGATTTTTCAGTCTGAAATTTCCACGTATTTGTACCGATTAAATAAGACTTGGGTGATTGTTTTGCCAAATCTAACATTTTGCAAAGATTAAAGGAAAATGTGATGTAAACTGTCTGTAAGATACCCAGCATCGTTAGGGGGGAAATGGTGAAACTCTTTCTGTTTAGATTGAATCCAGAGCTGGGGAGAGAGGAGGAAACCAGGCCTCTTTGTGCTTTGGTATTGATTGAAGGAATTAGCAGGGAGGAGACAGCAAGCCCTCAGGTTGGGGGAGATGAAGTTGTACTAAATTATTGCTGAACAACTTTGAAGTTGTATCATGGCACTGTTGAAGACAATCTTGCTATACTGCCATTTTCTCATTTTTCTGTGCTTAAAGACACACAGCATGAGAGTATAATTTAAACCAGCTTGAATGCAAACCACAGAAGCATAAATAATTGAATAAAATCAAGAGTGGTTTTTTGAAATGCACCAGCAAATAAGTCTACAACATTTTCTCTCTCTTTTGGACCCATTCTAAGAAGTCTGAATCTTGTGGTGGGGAAAGAAGTGAAGGAGACTGAGACTCTGGTTTTGGCTGGCTTGAAGTGGGCTTGGCTTGCATGTGGCTAGAAGGAACCAATACCTTGGCACAGTATGTGGAAATGCATCAAACACCATTGGAGCCCATACAACACAAGTATTTAGTATTTAGCTATAAGTTTATGACTGTTCAGAATGACATTCATACTGTAAATGTTTGTCATGGAGCAACAGGGGCAGATCAGGTCAGAACTGATCCCAAAACTGAGATCATTAATCAAAGGAATATCCAACCAAGCATGGAGCTCGTAAAAATTCCAACATGCTGAGAAAAAAATCTTTCTGCAGGAGCTCTGTCGATATCTGAAAAGTAAAAGTAGTCAGTATCTAGAAACACTTCGTAAACAGCACTCGAGAAAAAGTGCAAAGTATACTTTTTCAAGTATCTGCTACTGTAGAGTTTTTGAGCCAAGAATCTCACATTGTTAAATTTAGATTAGTATTTTTCTCCTTTTTAGAACATATTATTCCTTCCTAGCTTTACAGTTGGATGTTTTTCTTTTTCTTTTTTTGGGACAGATTTGGCTCACTCTGGGGAGAAGGCGGGCTCATTCGTTGATCTTTAACCTTGAAGTGAGAAACCAAAACACTGGCACAACAGAAATACATCTATCACGGGGGACTGAGCAAATGTACACATTAGCCGGTGCTTTTAACAAAAGGGAGGACTACCAACGTTTAAACTTTCAATTGTGCTATGACATTGAAAACGTCATAAAAATAAATTATATTATTAGTTAAATAATACGTAAATAATTGAATTAAACATTAATTATTGGGAGTAGACTGTAAGTAGACCATGTCACTTACGCTGTTGTCACTAGTCCCTGACACGGGGTAGACTGTCCAGCCCAGCTCCGCTGTGGCTGTGGTGGAGTCCATGAGTGTCTCTGTGGAGGGAGGAAAAGAGACCGTGGTCAGATATTAACCAGAGAAATCTATTTGCTGTAGTCAGAGGACAACCACATAACCACAAAAAGGTGTTTTTCAAGAATGAAGAATATAATGCTAATAATCTCAATGATGCCTGCATATTCTTTGAAATTATGAATGGGTTTTTAACAGGTTTCAAGGACCAAATGATCACGAATTTCAGCACCACATACATGATGTGCATTTTCAATTCAAACTAAGCAATTCAACCAATTTATTTTTTTACAACAATTTACAACATATACTACAGTATAAAGTTTGATTTAATGTCACAAAGCAGAAATTGGAGATCACCTATGAGGCATTCATTTATTGATGTTTGTTTGTTTATTGATTATGCATTCATTCATTCATTGAAACCGGATTTATATCACTTAAACAAAGCTTGGATATACAGGCTATTTGAATATATACCTTGTTATTAGTGCAACTCACATATAAGCCATACCTATGTCAACGATTGTCTACATTCACACAGATACTGTAGCAAACTACAGAGACACATCCATTTGTTAAGGTACAGATCACTGACTTGTCTGTAAATCAGTACAGCCCCAACAACCTGGGTCAGTGCTACCACATATTCACACAGCTACTTCATAACAAGTCAGATATATCCCACTCAGCAGATATAGGCCTTCAACAGTATGACTTTGTGGGGCAAGCAGTAGGCTGGAAAAGCAAATCTCCAGGGTATAGATGAGGGGCCACCCTATATGCCATGGATTAGCTGGTGGAAAAGAACACCTCTAGTAATTGGGGTCAAAGAGAATGTGTCTCTAGTTTGTCAGGAGGTCCTCTGTGGCAAGCAAATGACATTCCACTAGCCCGGCCAGGCTGCCCATCACAAACTCATACAACCATTCATGTTTTTGCCCTATCTCCCTCTTTTTCTCCCCATGTCTCCCTGTCTCCTGCTATCTCTTTTCATCTCTCTCTCCATCTCCCCCATCTCTCTCATTCTCTCAGCCTCTCTGTGTCTCTCTTCTCTCCCTATGTAGTAGAGGAAGGTCTAATGGATTTCCCCGCTGATAAGGTCTGCTCCAGTCCTGAGCTCCAGTGTTGAGCTGCAGCAGATGGAGAGAACATTCATCAGGTTCTAGGCGTCAGCTGCAACTCCAAAATGCCAGAGAGGGATTTAGAAGGCTCCTTGACAAACACGGCTACTAATCTTACTATAAGTCGCAGCCGATGACTGTACTGCAGGTCTCTGGTTGTTCTTATTACTGTGGGCTCTTTGAAAGAAAGTACTTTTGGACTTAAAGAGATCCCAGTAAAACACAATAAAAAATATTCTCATTTTTTAAGACCCCTAGTGTGAATTCATGTAATGTTTAAAAGTTAAAATGTATAACAGATGTGCTTTCTCGTGTAACCTCTTGGTTGGGTGCTCTGCTACAACACTGAATCACAGTGGGATGATGCAGACTATGGGATAGCAGCTAAATAAAAAAAATGGCAAACTGGGGTCTTGAAGTCTTGCCTTTTCTAATAAGATTTGTGGAATGCCACTATCATATGGTCCCACTGTGATTCAATGGTTTAAAGTTTGTGGTAAAATGCATTATGGGTAATGAGAAAAGGAATCTGATGTTGGAAGAACCCAAGCTATCCCTCATAGGATTTTGTTAAACCATTGCCTACCCAGTTCTATACCAGTTAATTTAGAGACTTCCAGTTGTTTCATAACCCTGGATTTCTTCTGATTTATATTCCACAGAAAACCATAGCTGTTAACTAACAGGTTCCACATGCATCAGTTTATTTCAGGAGCTTCTGCTGAATCTCAGCGTCTCAGCAATCTGCACAAGGCATAATAGTAGATTCCACATCCTATTCAGTTATCACAAAGCCCAAATCGTATAATTAGGCAGATGAGACTGCATTTGTGCAGCTATTGATAACCTTGTGTGTGACTCTGAGCTGAGCAGCCTACATGGGTGTTAGGCAGTGAAAGGGTAATTATCCCCCGTAATGATAACGATAATTAGCAGAGAAGTAAAGTGAGAATAATGAACCCCCTCGGTGGCGGTTTAGGGGAGTGTGGTTGAGAACAGGGAGTGAATTCCCCCAGGAATGTTAACACAGACTGGGTGATTCTCCCCCCGCCCATTCTCTTTCTTTCTGTCTCTTGCTGCCCATCCTCTCTATTCCTCTCCTCACTTTCTCTCACTCTCTTTCTCTCCATCCACCTCTCTCCCTCTTTTTGTTCCTTTCACTCTTACTCACTCTCCCTCCACTCTCTCTGAACTTTCACTGTATCTTCCCTTCTTCCCGCTCTCTTCCTTTTCTCACACAATGTCTCTTTCCCACTATCGCAGACCTCCCTTCTCTCTCTCTCTCCCTCTCCCTCTCCCTTGCTCTGTCTCTCTCCTGCTATCAGTGGCCCACATGCTGGACAAGTACTACCTCACCCTGAAAGACTGATCACCTTGCTTCCTCCTGTTGTCTACACTTCCGTCCTGGCAGCCATACCAATTCATTACCTCTGGTGGTGCAGAGCAACACATACCTCACCACTGTCATCCACCGCCTAATTCTCAGTCAGAGCCCCCAGCAGAGGTAGAGCACGTTGACCATTAATCAGGAGGTGGAGAGGGTGCAGAGGTGTGTGCCTGAATCCAACCACATGAAGCGCTTATTTTCGTTTTCATCTGTATGCACTCATTTACTATGTTAGCATTTGAATTTTGCAACGCATGGGAGTGCCAGAGGTTTCCTCTGAGAAGGCAGATTGAGCCTACAGGCATTGAGCACCCTGACTCGCCACACCAATCTGTGAGTTGGTCGCCATCATCTTGCGTTTACATGTACCCTTGTGAGTAAAGAGTTGCAGGATTGAGAGGGGCTTTAGGAAAGCACAATACTGACTGAATCATGTCGCATTTCCTGATATTTATTGCAACTGCAATATAAATCTTGATGCATCTGAAGATGGCTTTTCCTACATTTTTTTTCTCAGCACTTGAAAAAGAAATAGGTTCAATACAAACAAGGATTTTTTGATGATGTACAACTCATTTTGCAGAATGCCAGGAAGCCATCTGGAATATTTCAATATCTGATGATTAATTGTGCAGGCCTAATGCAGGATGGTAGTGACACAAAAAAGAGCCCTCACTGTTTGCACTGTGGGCTGATGTCAAAATGGGCCTCTAGGCTTTAATATAAAAGAAACATTCATATGCAAACCTTATTGGAAATATTTGCTACAAAACAAGAAAAAAAAATGTAACAATACATATTTTAAATTGAGACAAAAAAGCTTGAATCTAAAAGCACCCCAGAGAATGTGCATGTTTTTTGCTTTTTTTCGGGGGGGATTCTTGAACTTGATATCCTCCTGTGTTGAGGGGGCCATGAATATGCAATGAGACCTGGGAGTCTTAGAAATGCTTACTGGGCTGAGAGTGCTTCCTCCAACACTTCCTGAGACTAAGGAGAGACTAGTGCTGATCTGAGAGAGAGCTCTCCAGTGAGAGGCCTGTCTGAAGTGACAGACGGGGGGAGAAGGAGGGGGCAGTGGTACTATAACAACACTCTTCTTCTCTAAGAGGGGTCAATGCTGCATCTCAGCTTTCTAAAGAAAGCAACAGCATTTTAAATGAATGTTAGAAAGAAGCGCTGTTCACAGGTTCACAAAAAAATCAGAACCAATAACCCTGGTTCACAAGAATAACAATATATACACAATATATACACACAAAGTCATACAAACCCTGTTAAAAACTTATGGTTGGGTGAGAGATAAGGGTATCTACAAGCTACTGTGAACCTGAATTATTCAATGGCAGTAATACACGACATTGAAAGAGCATCCTTACACAATATTTGTGCATGCTGCACAACAAATGTCTCTCTGTTTACAATGTATTCATCCATTCATCCCTTCTACACAAGGTATGCTCATGGGCATGGCTTTCCTGTTTACTGCCTGCCTGTATCTCAGTGGAGAGGGAACATTTATGGTTGGTCTAGGATGTTGAGTGACCATTCATGCTTTGTCCTAAGGGCACTGAGATCAGGATTTGAGAGATGGATGGTCAATTAGTTAGTGGGGTTAGACAGAATCCTGGAGTCTGAGTGATGGTTGGGAGCTTTTTCTGTTGGCATGAGTAATCTTTCAATGGAAATACATCTTCTCAACTCCTAACCCTCTTCCTCAGGCAGGGAATGCAGCTTTCCAAACAAATGTGCATCTTTGTCTTTCTAACACCGTCACATGTTGGAACGTGCTGGTACAGTAAGTACTATGTTAACTGGAGGACTTGAGATATTTATCCTCTGCTGTTTTTCTCAGTGTGAAGCACGAATTGTTTTGCATCTTTTTGCATCACTATTGAAGAACAGCATTGTATATAAATGAATTTGACATGGCAGTTCAAACCAGAATAAAAGAGAATAAAACAATCTTGTAACAAGGTATATTTAGGGGCAATTGATTTAGAGGTAATTGATCTCCAAAACACAGCATGTAGAAGCTTGCAGGCATAACTTCTTTCTATCTTCCTCACCAGTGGAATTGTAGCTTCAGCTCTCAATGGAACAAATCCCTCGACATTGAAATGAGTATCAATGTAAGCCACTTACGGTGCTTTCCGTTGCTGCGATAATACCAGGTTACAGGGCAAACCAGTATAAGAGCACTTTTTTCCTCACTAAAACCCATGCTGTGTGTAAAACTCAATCTAACCACCACTTAAGTGCACACATGCATTAAACTTCCATTTCACTACACACCTGCAATCATAACATTTGATGGTAAATGTGGAAGGATTATGGTATGCAGTACAGTTGCAGAGTAACGCGAGCAAGCTGTTCATTGTGCTAAAAACAGAACTCTATAGTGGACCCAGCAAGGAAATCTGCCCAGATTAAGGGGCAAAGCAATGATATACCCCTGAGGGAGCCAGTGCAAGTGCAGAGACATGATTCATAGCTATAATGACAGACAGGGCTACTGTATGGCATGTTGGAAAGAATAATAGTCTGTTTCATTTAGAGGGATGGTGCCCCTGGTCCAGAGCAACATAGCTCAACTTATCTGTCAGCACAAGCTGGGCCCATTAAGGTGGTGCTCCCACCACTGCCATATAACAGCATATCCCTGTGTGGTAAATGAATTCTTAATCCCACATTTACAATGAAACAGGGGCTTTGTGAACAAGGTGGCACTGACCCAAACCCCAGAAGCATGGCTTTTTCTCTTTTTTCAAGAGTCAAAGGCAGCTTGGCATGCAGCCCTGGGTATCCGGTGCACTTTACCTTGTGCCATTGGTGAGACATCACTCTATCGAAGAGATTTATGGGGATTGGGGGTTATTGTTGCGCTCTGAAAAGGCAAGTTTGGCTGGGATGATTATGCAGGTGCTCAAGGAGCGATGAGGTGGAGCTGAACTTAAAGGCACTGCTGAGGCCTAAGAGTGGTCTGTTTTTAAGGCAAGGAGAGATGAGAAAGGAAGTTGGGTAGTTGATTTTGGCAGGGGATGCTGTATGTCACCACACACACAGAAAGTGGAACACTCTCAGAGCACTAACTGTTGACAGAATGATACAGCATGTTGTTCCCAGAGGTCCCCAGTAGGATGTACTACAGTAATCCGTACACAGCTGAGCTGTGATGTCATTCAGTGCAACTTAACTTGTCAGCAAGGCCAAGGAGCAATGGCCAAAAACAAAAAGTAAAGAAAGCAAAAACTACTCCTTGACATACGAGTCTCAGGTCTTCCAACACTGACTGACTTCCTTCAACTACTTATCTGAGGGCTCACTTTTGAATGTTATTTTTAAATGTTAATCATATGATATACCACTTACCATATGATACGATATATGATATGAAACAATGCAACACAATGAAATGTCATTTATTGCCCACTTAGATTGAAATTCCTTTTTGCAGGACCGAAAACACAAACAACCAGACAGACATATAAGCGCACAACCACCACCCACCATACATACCGTACATTGTCTTTCATGTTTAAAGGAAAATTCCACCCTCAGACACTCAATCAATCAATCTATGACGTTCAATGCATTCCAGGAGTTATTTTGTTGTGTTGTAATTTACCCTTTTGTTGTATCCACTTTCCCTCAACCTGCCTTGTCTACTTCTACTAGTGATTTCCTACATTTCCCAGATTGACTTTCAACAACCCCCAGAGAACTTGCCTGGACTTGCTGCATCCAGCCGTTGGTTTTACATGTAGGTGGAGAGAGCAGAAACATCAGTGATAACCATAGGCAATAGTAAGGGCAAAAGAGTTTTTCCAGTGGAGAAAAAGCAAAAGTCAAGCCCCTTACTCAAAACACAGCGGAGGTTACTGTTGGTGGAGAAATTGGTGTCTCTCTTCCTCCTCTAGGATGGATTTCTCCCTGTGTGACTGTTGAACGCTGGTGCAAAATGGTGGGTCTAGAAAGACGCCCTTCTTCTGCAATTCTGAGGGACTGACACCAAAACCTGACATTTTGTTTTTGTGTAGATTTGTCCTATAACAGTTAAATTGTGGGATCTCCTGCAGGAGGGAAGTAACCCAAAGAACATGGATGAAGGGCACAGTGAATACAAATCTTCAGATACCAAACACTAGAGATTACCCTTATCTGTGTTCAGATATGAGCAACATACTGCACTAAACAAAACAATACTTTGTAAAATACAAAACGGCTTTGTAAAATATAACAGTAAAAATTAGCCCCCAAGCTAACAGAGAGATTTCCTTTCCAACAGAATACTATTCCACAGAAGGCTTTAAGTTATTTTTCAGAAACTGTCACTGTCTTATCTCACCTAGGATTACAACACCCCTGTGGTCATGCCAATCATTTAAAAGTATAGCTTTTCTTTCCATGCATCAAGAAGATGTGTTATTGCTATTAGTGGCACCTGTAGGTGTATCATTAGCGCACAGTTTCACTGGCCATTAAAATGTAGTTAGTTCTGAGTGACACCATATTTCATGGTGCCTGAGTGTTCCACAGTGAACGGAGAGACATCAATCTCACCAGTAAATTGAGAGAGGGAACGGTCACCTGGGCAATCATAGGCTGTGTGAAAGAACCCTGGCTAATAATACAGGCTAGAGGATTTATATGTATGCTTTCCATATTTCCCAAATTCCTGAGAACCCACTGAGACCAGTTTAATAGATCAGTACATTTTAAATTCTTGGAAAACTCTGTAAAAATGGGTCCCCACAACTTTATAAGCAACAGCTCAAGAGAACATGAGCATGATTCAAAATGAGGGCATACAAATGACATCCGTCCATCCAATCAATTTAACTGTGAGCACTGTGATGTTCATTGTCTTTGAAATACCTGCAGCCAAGTTAAGCAGAGATGCACAAATCACTTTTCATCAAAGTGACATCTTTTCAGACATCATTACTAATTGACTTGATGGAAATAATCATTGCAAGCCTCCCACACTTTGCCTACAAGCCATTCGTTGAAAGTGGATGATTAAAAAATGTACACACACTGTGCAAGAACATGAAGAAATCCTTTATTTTACGCATGTGTAGTCCCTGGTTTTGCATGACAGACTCTTTGACTATCTCTCTGCGTCCCCCCTCTCCTTAAACCATGATCAGGTTGTGCAGGTTAGAATAGAGCTGGAGGCCCAGCACAAGAGTGACACGCCTGTATTGGTCCAGAAGACAAGATGTTCCCCCCAGCCTAAAAGTACTGAACTGGGAGTAAAGTAGAAAAGGGACCTTATCCCTCTCCTAATTTGTGCTACATGAGATAATGTCTCTGGTAGTCTAGGGAAAAGCCATCTCCATGCCAACATTTTTGACTGGCAACTCTGACAAAGTGTAAGTTAAGTGAGGAGGTGGGTGAGATCAACTGAAAGTGGTGAAGTGTGAAGTGTGTGTCTAGGTTTCTATGAGTGTGACGTTTTGTGTGTGCATGTGTTTGTGTGTGTGTGTGAGTGTGTTGGGGGGGACATCTTTCTCCCATTGCTTACTTGCCTGATGTTACAGTCTGGCTAATGCGTAACAAAAAATATTTTTTGCCAGCAAATGTTTTAGTTACAACCAGATTGAGCTAGCAAAGCAGTTGTGGAATCGATTAAGTTTGAGCAATGCCAATAAAATATTTTGGCAAACACGCTACTATGTTATGATACTGAAAAACAGCTAACCTACCGGAGCGTAGCAATAGGGATTGTAGTAACATAAACTCCAGCAACAGTTGATGCTGCTCACCGAGCTAGGCCCCATGGGACTGTACAGCATCTGCACTTGTTATTGTGATGGCCTGTCCTTGTTTAGCTGATAAAGGGATTCACCCTCGATTTGATATCTGGCCATACTAAATCCTGTTACATCAAGCACTCAGTGCCAAGACAAGTCATTAAATCATGACAAACAAATCTATTTTATAGCATATTCTACCTCCTTTTACAGGTCCTTTTAAAACCAGTTGTAAATTCCTGTGCAGAGGCCCAGGTTGGTGCCAGATCCTTATCATTTGAGGTTTGGAGATATGGTTGACCTGTTGATGTGGGGCTGCTGCTTCAAGGCGGGCTGGTGGAGTGGTTAGAGGCTCCATACCATAACGGAGATGGCTGAGATTTGATCCCAACAACAGCCAATAAGTCCATCAACATCCATATGGCCTTTAGCAAGACACTGAACTCTTACCGGCTCACTCATTTGAAGTGGCTCTGGAGTAGAAAGCCCTAAAATGTAAATGTAAAGGACCAGGTTGTGTATTGCCTACTTATATATCTATAGTATATCTGTCAATTGTGATTTATATGTTACCCAAGATCATTTCTAAATATAATAACACGTCACTAGACCACATTCTTGACCAGAACTCCCAGAATACATATACATTCTGGGACTAGAATTATGGGATTTTTTTTGCACTTTCCTCTCAAAGGTGAACCCTTCCCATACAAAATAAGATATATCTGTGAAGGCCAATATCACCCGACAATATTAACGTAACAATCAGTATCCGATCCTAATGAAGAGACGTCCAGGTGGAACGTTCCCTTCCTGTCAGAAAGTAAATGTTGTTTTACAGCACCCTGCCATGTCCCACAGCTGTCTGCTTGACCTGGAGTATTCATGAGTTGGAAAGGTGTGAGATAGTTGTTTCCATTCTCCTGATAATATGGTGATTATGAATGAGGTATAGAGAAAATATAGTGCATCCAATCTGTAAGAGTGCTAATCAAAGATTTACTTGCTATCAATTATTTTGCAAGAGAAGGAGTCACTTTTTTTCCTGCCCATACCACAGGTATATGCTGACTTCTTAGGAAGCTTTACATGCATATTACAATAAAATACAAGACCAATTACTTAATAAGAATAAGTGTATTAAAACAACAACATAGAAATAGTCTTCCTGAACTGCTAGCTATTGACAAAATAATAAAGAATAAAAGTCGGCATGACCAGTTTGATTTTTCACTAGAAATGTAGCACACTGAGAAAACTTTTCAAGATGTCCATATTTAGAGATTGAACGGTACTTAAGTTTGCATTTAACTGTATTTAAGACCTTTGAAGGGCTTGTTTTTCAGTTACTCTATTTAAGACATTTTAAGACTTTTCAAGGATTTGCCACCCTGCTACTAAAAATGACAACTGAAAGCACTGCAGAATGCGCTTAACAAAGTAGCCCTGCATGTCATAAATATACCGAATGAATATGTAAAAAAAACAACCTTAAATGACTAGCTTTCCCTTTTTCCTGAGATTTGGTTTCTAGGTCAAGTGCTAGAAGAGAGAGTAAACGTCCTTGTGTGTAATGATAAATGTGACTCATCTGGAGCTGTAAATGTTTCACGAAATCTAAATAAATGAGTAGTTGCTCCTCACTGAGAAACCAGTGTTTGTTTGTCTCAAGCCGTTGATCATTACAGGCAATCAAGGAAGCAAACAAGGATCCCTCAAATGTAGTTGGGAAGCAATGTCATCAGAGTAACAGTACCCAGTAACAGTAGAGTAACAGCAGACTATTTTATAGAGTATGTAGGATATCACTGTTGTCATGAAAACCTTGTCACTCAAGTTTTGGTGATCTCTGGGTTGAACAAATACTACAACTCTTGGGCTTATGAAACCGTTTCAGAACCCTATGGATAAAATCCTGAAAAGATATGCATACCATGCACATCTTTCCAAGAGTCGTAGAATTTGTTCAACCCAGTGATCACCAAAACTGGAGTGACGAGGTTTTCATGACAACAGTGATATACTACCTACTCAAGAAAATAACCTACTGTTACTCTCACTCTTTCAATCATGGGCAACGCACCAACATATCAGTTTTTGTAACCATGTGAAAAGATGTATCACTGTAAAGAGGAGATTAAGAGAGGTACAACAGCTAGCAACAGCTGGCAACAGCTGGGCTTTCATCATCAGTTTTATCACAAGAGCATTCACCAAAATAAAACAAATGCCAAGGAAATGCATTCTATTACATTTTTGATTTGACTGGTAATACCTTCCACCAGTAGACACCTTACAATGAACAAATAAAATGGGTTAAAATTTGACACTGATCACTAAGAAGTCCTTCAAGTCATTAATTTCCTCTCTAATTTGGAATGCACTGTGCTATTCTATTCAACCATATTTGCTTTTCTTTTTAGATGAAACATAGACTGCATCTTTTCTTCTTCTATTTCCAGGTACAGTTTATTCTGCCTACGTGTCATGCAGAGGAATTTGAACAGTGTCATTGATGTGTGTGAGCGTCACAGGGTCAAACTAGGGGAGCTGATCCATTGCCAGATTGCCAGTCGATGTCGCCTGTCTGCCAAG
>OOFE01012935.1:39464-79034 GCA_900323365.1 Monocentris japonica | reverse complement strand
AGGTTAGCAGTGGAACAGTGTCTGGTGAGGATTAGGTCCAGCTGGTTGCCATCCTTGTGGGTAGGAGGAGATGGGGAGAGGGATAGGTCGAAGGACGAGAGGAGTGAAAGAAGAGAGTCGAGCTTCTCAGTCTGGATGTTGAAGTCACCGAGAAGGATGAGTCCGGAGCCATCGTCAGGGAAGTGGGAGACTAGTGTGTCAAGCTCCTCCAGGAACTCACCAAGAGGGCCTGGTGGGCGATAAACAACCGCAATGGTGAGCTTGACTGGATAAGACACAGTGACAGCATGAAATTCAAAGGAGGCAGGAGAGAATTGCGAAATAGAAAAAAGAGAGTATTTCCATTTGGGGGAAATTAGCAGGCCAGTACCACCACCTCGCCTCGCAGCTCTGGGAGTGTGAGAGAAAGAGTACACATCTGACAGAGCTGCAGGTGTGGCAGTGTTTTCTGGGGTGATCCAAGTCTCAGTTTCACCTTCCCAGAGCAGTGTTACCCCTGCCCTCCTTGTTGTGCATTTGGCCTCTTTGATGTCAGATGCAGGTAGTTCATCAAACAATTTAAATCATTTGTAAACATGTGTGGGACAACCAAACTTGTTGCATTCAGGGAATACATTAATCTTGCTGCTTACTGCACATGACAGATGATTGTTTTTAGGTCTTGTTAGATTTCTGGTTTGACCATGTGAGGTGCACATCCAGTCCTGTGAAATAAAATAAAACAGGTCCATGCTCCCACACACTGTACACAACAACACACAACAAAATACACAATGCACTGTGTATTTTAATTAACCTGTGAAGATTTGCTATATAAAGCAAATCTATATACACATATGTATATATTATATAGATAAAATCTATCTATCTATATATATATAGATATAAGTATATAAAAACATATATATTTATATGTGTTTTTTCAGCAACACCCTTATACAATTACACACATTCACACCTGGGAGTTCCCAGTTCAACAAAGTCTATGACTGTTGCCCACAATAGCAACCTTAATGGAGCGGTTATGGATTAAAGCCCTCCTCTAGTATCACCCCCTCTAGTAAACCTCTCAGAAAGCATTTCAAAAAGTGATGTCTGATTATTTCCAACAATCACAGCCACAGTCAAAACGAGGCATGTGTGGTCAAGGCGAGGCCAATCACTCCTACTGTGCCTTGCAAACCAATGATTTACTCGCAAGGCTTGTTTGAAAATGTTCATATTGTCTGTGAGGTCTGTGGAGGGCAGCTTTAAGCACTTGGCTCAAGGGCACATTGACAGTGGTTGAGGGAGGGCAGTAAATTCCCTGTACTCACTCAGGTTTTTCCTGTTGCTCTGAGGATTAAAAAAGACCCGCCTCTCTAACCTTTAGGCTTCTGCTGCACCGTTTGCATAGTTATCGGACATTCCAACCAGGAAACAACAACACAGTTAAACTCATGATCATCTTATCATAAATGTTCTCTATCCTACATTCAGTGCTAAGATAGTCACACATTCACATTTTCCTGTCAAAACTCACTTAAGCAACAATCTAACTTAATAACGTATGCTATGGGTACATTTCAGTTCCATCTATTTTTCCATTTTTTCATTTGCTGTGCATTGTCTCAGCAATGATGTCACATGCAGTTCAGTACAATGCAATTCATCTCAGCTCAGTTTGGTTCAGTTAAAATGAAACGCAATGTCCATTTAGAATTAGTGGAACATTTGTCAAAATGTATCAAAGGTGATGCTGTGGAAATAGTTTTCCCTTACATTTTCCTCTAAAATCTGCAGTCTATACTGGGAGATACATTGTATTATTTACAGGAACAAGGGGGATTTCAGCCCTGATCTCTCATCTTTCCTGTCACCCTCAACTGTACAGCATCTGTTTAAGCAGAATAAACTTAAAGAAATGGAGTTTCCCCTACCATTAAAAAGGCATATCAACTATACAGTGCCTGAGAAGGGTAAAGTATTAGAGTTTTGGTGTCACTTCATGGTCTGAATGATGTTTCAGAGGCCTTTCCACCCATGTAAAAATATCAGAGAGAAATGCTGAAAAAAACCATCCTTAAACCATTTTAGCTGTGCAGGAACATCCAGACGTAGGGCTCATCGGCATACAGTGAACCCAGTAGGTCGAAGCACACAGCCCTGTGTTCCAGTAGAAAGTCCATCTGGCCCAGCAGGTCCAGACACAAGTGCTCTACAAGGTTTAGACAAACAGACCAGTCCTCAACGGGACTGAACCCGCCCAATGCATTCATCCACACCAACCCAAAAATGTCCCGAGACTCCAGCCAGTCCTCTAGAAGATTGTCCATCAGCTCCATTTGGTTTATATAGTTATTTAGGTTTATTGACAACCACATAAATCCTGTATATCCATTGTGAACATAATACAGCCCAGTGTAGATTAGTAGTCCATCTCTAGTTCCTTTGTTGGTCCTTGTCACTAGTAGTTCTCTTACCAGCTTAATATCTGTCTGAGCAGCTACCCAGAGTGAGAGAAGTCTGCAATGGTAGGCTTATTGCCCTGATCCGTGCTGTGTATAGTCACAGTGTAGATACAACCTGGCTGTGGTAGCAGGTGCTGTGGCAGTGTCAGGACCAGCTTAGTGAGGCCATCTGTCAGTCTACATATTCACCTTAACCACCCCTATTCTCTCTCTCTCTCTCTCTCTCTCTCTCTCTCTCTCTCTCTCTCTATCTCACTCATATTATTTCAGGCTTAGCCTCAGCATTGAGCGTGGGGTATTGGATAAGGGGCTACTATATGCCTATGGCCTTATGCCTTTATGCACCTGTTAGGTCGAAGTTTGTTAATTCATTCAGTCATTCATTCAGCTTCACATTGTTCTTGCTGTGTTGGCCCAAGACTACTGAAAAGAACCTTATTCTGCTATTGGATTGGACTATTTCATTACCTTTTGTTACATTCACATTCCTGCTTTGAAATTGAGTGAATCACAACAGAGTGGCTCTAGTTTCAGAGTTAGCAAGTAGTAAGTAGTTGTTATTGTGTAGAGAGAACAATTCCGCTGTTGAGTACTATTACTATTACTTATTTCCATTGCAAAACTTAACTACTCAGTTAAATAAATTGTTAAACTAAGTAAATACGTAGTTAACTGACTGGCTAACTTTGGTATGGTTACATTGAATGCCCCTCACCTGTTTTCCAGATGAAAATCTATTTTACAGTTGCCACCACTAGATGGAGGTAATGAATCCTCTTAATCCCTTATGTTTCTCATTACATTTCTTAGGGCGGGAAAGGAAGGGGATGAGAGCAGGATGAAATCC
This sequence comes from Monocentris japonica, assembly GCA_900323365.1. Taxonomy (NCBI): domain Eukaryota; kingdom Metazoa; phylum Chordata; class Actinopteri; order Trachichthyiformes; family Monocentridae; genus Monocentris; species Monocentris japonica. Next base: position 75,737 of record OOFE01012935.1, on the reverse strand, counting down.
ACCATGTTAACAAAGATTATCGAATCCAGCACCCTTTCTAGCTATATTTTTGGACCACATCAGTGATTAAATCTGAACCAATAACCCACTGCATATGCATATAGTATAACATACTATGATTGGACTACAAGCAGTAAATTTATGTTCAACAGAGGGTTTTAGTCTTACTTATTTACGATGGAGAAATATGGAATATGGAAAAATGTGTACCAGCTAATGCAGCTATTCTTGATAAAACTAAAATGTGTGATGCATCTTCATTAAATTGCCTCAGAATCTGTATGGATTTCATTCAGTTTGGTTCAGTCAAGCAAGATACTTGAACAAAACAATAACACTTATGTAATCTGTTTGTCTTGTTGGCAATTCTTTGGACAAAGTACATGATAACTGCAAGAAAAAAATAATGGATTATGCACCCTAAGGCAACCTCAAAGCTCAGTAACAGCATGACATGTTCCAGAGTCAAATCAGCCAAAAGGTAAAGGATGTAAAATAATCTAAAAATATTCATCTCAACAAGTGATTTACTTAATTCTTTTCTCAATTTTTTTTTTAAAAAACAAATGTATAGAGCATCTAGTGGTCACCACCTGAGAATCTCTGCTAAGGTGCTAGGGTTACCTATCAAATCCATAGTGAACAGCTTACACACACTTTGATCCAAGCAATGTCCGTACATTAATTAAGCTAAACGTTCGGTCAACAAGACCGTCATCAGAGCAGACATACTTGTTGACTGAAAGCCTGAATAATCTGCATGGCTCTAAATGTGAAGATCCGTCCCACTGTGATTTCTTGCAACCAGCGAAAAAATCTACCAGTAGGGTGAGACAACACAGTTCAACACAGTTCAACACAGTTCAACAAAGTTGAACTTGTTTTCATGAATTTTGCGAGAGACTGAGGCAAGCAGCGATCATCCAGTTTAAGCACCTGCAATTGTACAAAAGCTATTACCATGCACATTGCTTTTCGTTGTCCCTACACACATTGAAGCCATGGTTTTTACTATATGGCACAGTATATTTTTAACATATAACTTGCTGAAATATTTGCCATACAGTGCCAATTCACGATAGCCTAACACTCATAGTGAGTCGCATGCAGAGTTATGTAACACTACTCTCATAGCTTCTTCTGCATAACAACATGCTTTTTTTCAGTGCTTGGAGCCAGGATGTGTGTTTTGCCCAAATTTACAGGAGAAAACAATTGTGCCTAATGGTCCATTTCATTTCTCTCATTTTGTGTTACAGCTCCCATCTGTGGCCATTTTGCTTTTCCTCCTTGTATGTTTAACTGAAGTTGGGAGTAAGGCGGTAAGAGTGAAGCCAAGCCGTTGCAGCATCCGTGGTAAGATGAGCTAGTAGGCCTGTCTGAGCTCCCACACACTTTAAATATACAGCTCTATTTCTCCTTTATCTCTCATCCACTCTATTATCGTCACTCTTTCATATTATTGCTTTCATCTTTTATTCATATTCATAATGATGGGCATCTTACACCAGCTGTTTACGAGACAATAAAGATGAGTGTCGTGTTTTATTCTTTGAGAGGGAACGTAACCTTAAACACATTGTTAATGAAGGCACGGTCTGGTTTCTGGTCACGCCCGTTGGCACCACAGGGCACAGAGAAAAATAATTTAGGCCTCGTACCAAAGCCCTGCTCTATCTAAAATATATAGCCTACTGCTATCACACCTCAGGTTCCTAAGAAAGAAATAAGCCCTGCATTTAACAGAAAAGTTCAATTCTGAAATGCTTTATATCCATTTTAAAAAAATTTAATCATTTTACAACAAAGGATTTATGTTACCTACTATCCTTTCAAAAGCACCATGATTTGTTTTAATTCTGTGTTGTGATTTTGTGAAAACAGTTATGAATGTTACTAAGAATGTGAAATTCACTTTTGAGATGTAAGGTGTACCAAAGGGTTAAACTGAATAATATACAAATTGGAGCCAATGGCAGCACTAACCACCAGACTGGCTGTAGACTTGTATTAACAGGCATTTCTGAATCCATGCTTTATATACTCATCTTTGAATTTGGTTCCAGTTAGAGTGGTTCATCCTGTCTCTGTCACCCATCCAGATTGTCGAGTATCATTAGGGTTAATGGCTTCACGTGAAACCCTGTAGGATCAAAATCAGCCTTGGAGCAGAAGGGATTCCTTTTTGGCTGACAGGTGTATGTTTGTTTTCCTGTGTTTGAATCCAGTCTGCTACAGTTACCAAGTGTCTAGACTCCCTCTGTCTCTTCCAATTCCTCAAGATGCTCGCCCACTCTTTAGTGTTCAGCCCTAGTCAGCCTCCCCCTCTCCTTATCCATGTTTCTAGCATGTTGTCTGCCCCTCCCCTCCTTCTCCACAACCAGATAAGGAGTTAAGTCACTGGGAGCATATCCAGCGTGGCCTCATTCGGACCAGTGAGAAACAGCCTGTGTGTGTGAACAGCCTTGTCTCCCAGCATGCCCACTGAACAACAGCTACGAGTGCGCTGAGACCCCGGGGTTTGAAGTCTATAACATTTGATCCATGGGAAACCCTGGTGCACAATGATGCCAGTGAACAAAGTGGACCCAGTTCTGTCTGTCCCCAGAGGGCCACCGTAGACTGCAGATCTTATAACCTGTCCTGGATACATCACCCCCCTGGGAGTGGACCACTCCCATCTGAATCTACTGGCCTGGTAGGGCAGCCTGGGTCAGCTACAGTTACACACACAACCAGACTGAGATTGAGGGCATGGCCTGTCTGTGTGTGTGTATTTGTTTGTTTAATATGTAATATGTGTGTTTGTGTGTGTGTGAGAGAGGGAGAGAAAGAGCTGTGTGTGTGATTTGATTGTATGACTAGAAGTTGTTGATGACATCATATACTGTATAAAATCAGCTGGGATGAGGTGATGAAATTGCCCAGTGTTTCACACATCACATCAGCCTTATTTCCTTTGCTGTACAGAAAAATAAAGATGCCTAACCTCTCTCTTTAAACATTCATTTTACTTTGTGAGGTACAAACTGACTAGTAACTGAAAATTAAAACCACAGGCAGAAAAGCAACCTATTTTTCATACTGACTTACATTCTTATCAATACATCCACAGCACAACAGGATCTGATTCCCCATTTTCATGCCTTTAAACCTCCATGGAACATGATGCCAATAGCCACATGGTTCCTGTTGGCGGCAAGGATCCTCAAACAGAGCAGATCATCAAAAAAAAATACCACATTCCCCCTGTAATCTATTTAACAGAGAACTGAAAAAAGACGTAAGTAGCTCAAGGAGTGGGAGTTTCCCAACCCCACTGGTCCGTAGGCAAGTGCAGTGAAGTTGTGTTGTGTCTTTATATTGTGTCGTATATTGTGACATGACAAAGCTCGTGAGCCATGTTCAAACCCATTGCATTGGACGCACTTGAGCCCAGTGAGCCATAAGATTGAAATATCCAATATTGCATCGTCTCTGTGATCTATGTCCTTATCATTAGTGTGGAGACAGACAGACAGACAAAAACTAGAAGAATTACAGAGGATAGAGGAGGAGAGAGATGACTGATAATTTGGCATAAATCTGGTCAAGATTTTATTGTTTGCAGTTGCATGTTTATTTAGTGCAGGTATCCTTGCTTAGATGAGTTGTAGGTTTGTGTTCATGAGGCAAAAGGACATATCAGAGAAGTTTGAACAATTCTAGCATTGTCTGTACAAGAAAACACAGATACACACACAGGCGACAAATTCTAACCAGCATCCATAGTAACGTGTCCCATTAACCTGTTCCTCTGTGTGCTCTGCGGAGGGTTTCCTGGTTCCCCACCCCTTACACTCCCTTTCTTAATTTACAAGCGATCCCGTCGACCCCATCAGCCGATCCCTGCTCTGTCCTCTGAAGACAAAAGAGGTAAAAAAAAATGGTGGGGTCTCGGATTCAAAGCCTTCCAGATGAGCTGTGGTTTAATGATGGGAAAACCAGGATTTTGTCCTGTTTGGATTGGTGTCACAAAAAATTGGCTGCTCCTTCTTGAACACACACACACACACACACAACACACACACACACCCAATTCAATTTAAGAATACCACATCTGTGACTTTTGACTCTAAGAGAGAGTTAGTGAGGTTAATGAATGGTTAGTGTTTCAATACCAACACTGTGTATTATGAATGAGAATCTGCTAGAAACACTTGATGTGCATGAGGACCATCTTGAACATCATTGAAGCAAATATACTGGAGTATGCTGTTTGTATTCTGCTGGGTGATACAAGATGTAGTGCATGCCTTCTCTTAATTACAGATAATTGTCTATTAATGTTTATTTATTTTGTGTTACAGCATTTTTTACTTTGTTAATTGAAGAGTTATACAACTACAGTTATCATTAATACTCTACAACTGCATCATTTCAACCTTAGGCACAATCCACAAGACCACATCCCCCCTTAGCAAAAAAGCAGTGACTGCTTAAATAAGTACGTAATGTAAGTCTTCACTTTCTCTGTCCAGGCAAACTGGCATTAAGCATTGGCTCCTTGGGAATCTGTAAAATTCAGACAAGGGCCGACCGTGAAAGGGAGAAGCGGGAGGCGTTGGAGAGGCTGGAAGGCACGCGGAAATGTACTGACAAGTGGCTGCAGAAATACTGGGCCAACAAACAGAAGGAGGAGGAGGTGCTCAGGGTTAAGGAAGAGGATCGGTATGAGAAGTGGGTTGCCAAGTAAGAGGCCTAAAGAAACCATTGGCAACTGAAGTATGGATACTGTACAACAGATTTCAACTTAGACGAAGACATCGCTCTGGAACACACTCCTGATGCGCCCAAGAAAAGAATGACAATATGGCAGAAGAGGAGGCTGAGGTAAATGAGTAAACAATAATTGAGAGGAACATTAAAGACAGTCACACAATTAAACAATGTTTAATTGTTGTGTACTGGTAGCTTTCTTTGAGTTTTGGGGGTAATCATTTAAAACCTGTATTTCTTTCTGTGGTTCTGCACAGGCTGACTGCCCAACAGGACTGAGAACTTCCAAAAAACCTCATTTCTTCTTTTCTTTTCTCTGTGCTTGATTCAGTATCAATCCTTAAATAAATTCTGAAATAAAATGACAAAATCCTTGCAGCATTAATGAATGTTCATGAATTTATGAATTTATGTGAAAGCAAAGCAAGAGGCAATCAAAGGTAGATAAAGACACAGATAAACATAAAAGCATAGCAAATAACATTACACTTCTGAGGGAATGAATGCCCATCTCATACCACTCCATGGGAATGTAATGTTCACATATACGTATATATATATATATATATATACCTATATATGTATCACATATACCTCACCTCGCTCGCTCTCACTTGTAGATGTATTTAACCACAAGAAAACGCTCTTTATAGTGTTTATCACAGACAACATAACAGATATTAGTATGGAGGCGGGGTGAAGGGTGGTGTGATAGCAACAAGGAGCAGAGCAGATTGACAGTGTGAAAAGATTCTGCTGTGAATCTGCGAGCTAGACACACTCCCACTGTCAGTGAATTACCAACCTCATTTGCTATTTTCACCCAAAACCCCTTGGGTACCACTTTCTATGAAGTATTCAAATATTTATGGATTTATTAGTGGATTGAATGTAATATTCAGTGTAAGTTCAACGCAATGAATGAAAAAATCCAATCACATACATAGTCACATGCTCAAATCATCACTTGCATGCACACTTGATCCCTCACTCACTTCATCAATCACTTCACTCAGTTTTTCATTTGCTCAGTGTCTTACTTTAAGTCACCTACTCACTCATTTACGTGGTCAACTACATCTGTCACTCATTCTGTCCCAGTCCCCAGCTCTTTGGACCAGCTGATGAGAGGAGCTGTCCAGTGCTTCTTTGTCTAAGTCCTCTATTGACCTCATCACTCCATTCAATTGTCTCAGCTCTTTTGAAAATAGTTTTAATCTCTACTTAAGGACCACTGATGTGTAGAGAATAAAATTGTGTCCCTTAGCACTTACCACTGTCAACACAGCACCATGATCCACAACATAATTGTGGATGTATGAACATTCACTTACTTCATCACAGTGTGCATTACTCTACAAATCATGTCTGTTCCTTCTTGAACATTATCTAAATAATCTAAATAATAAAAGGAGTAAACATTTGTATTATTGTGAAAATTTTATTTTAATGATGAATCACATGACGTCACATGATGAGAAAATTTACCCCTGGGTTCTTCATTCATTTGTTTTTATGGACTGCTGGTGTATACTGTATGTAGCAAAACTGTTTTATGATTGTAAGACTCTGGCTTTTTATAATAAAACACATTGTTGTATAAGTAGTACTTCTATGTATTTGTGTAAAATCTTGTACGCTATGTTTGCTAATGGTTCAATTGCTAATGTTAACTAGCAAGCCAAGGAGCCTATAGACATAAGAGATTAAGACAGCTGATCAACTAGATAGATAGATAGATAGATAGATAGATAGATAGATAGATAGTGAAACCACCTGTGCAGACCTGTTCTGCCATGACCAATTATTGTCCTCTCTCCAAGCTGAATCCTCTTCTCTGAAAATACATGTATAATCCTCCATAATATCGACATGGTGAGAAACCCAACGCTCTAACAACGAGCTGCCATAGAATCCCAGGTAATGGCAACGCAGAGAAGGATTGTGGGGTCAACATGTTGGCTGAACCATTTCATAACCTTATTACCCTCACTGCCAAACATGGATTCCCCTACGAGTCATGAAGGATGCCCCATCATACTCTCCCTCTCTTTCAGACATATACGCTCATCTACACATTACAATCATTTTTAGCAGACGCTTTTATCCAAATACACACCCCCACACACTCACACAGTCGATCACATTGCACTGGCCCAACTCTAAATTCCTGAATTCCACTGCAAAGTTCCCCTGAGCTAAATTGTACTCGTTAAACTTTTCTTTCAACATTCCTGGTGATCAGCCAACCTGTAGTTGCATCATCTTCCATGAAGCAATTTGTCCTTTTAAACCACTGTGTCCCCTGTGCCCAAATTCTAGTAGTTGTGTTATGTTTTTATGCTTTGTCTGAACTGGCCAACGTGTAGCTAACTACCACAGTAGCCAGCTCATTGCATACCAAAGTCCCCCTGGACCCGAAGCACAGTTTATATCATCACTCACAGCTAAACGTTGCATGGTACCAGTTGAACCACTGACACTTGGTAAATATGTATGCACTCTGTACAGCTTAACAAACTAAGGACTCCAAGGTCCCTCTTTGAAAAGAGTGCATGAGAAATGTCTGTCTGCACATTTATGACAATGCAGCAAAATAAGCCACGAGGCTGAACTGAGATAGACTGATGACTGTGTCTGTTGGAGATATGCCAAAGAAAATGTATGAATGGGTAATCCACTTCCATAGTTTTTGATGGATGGAGGGCTTTTATTTCTCTGTTGACTCTCTCCATAGGAATCTCCAATCAGGCTGAACTTATCAAGCATGAAAAACCATTTGAAAAGAAGACTGAGAGGCAGAGAAGAAAACAAGAAGGTCCTTTCTCTTTTGCCTGCTTGGAAAGCTCATTATTCCTCAAGCTCCCTTCTGTCTGAAATGTAGGTCCCCCCCACCACCTTTTACTTTACTTTTTTAGTCCCTGCCTCCCTCCCCACAAGCCCACACTGTGTGTGTGACTAAGACTAGCTTTTTCTTCTACTATGCACCGCCTCCATTCTCTCACTGGCTCTTTCATTCCCTCATCGCCTCTCTTGCTCCCTCCTTTCCTCTGCTCTCTCCTGTTCACTGCTGGTTGCTCCCACCAACCAGCTCACAGCCAAAGAGCTCCTCTGTCCGTCTTCCACTGATCACTAAGGATTTAAACAAGAATTATCCCTTCAAAAACGGTGAAATGACTCCACAGGAAGCTATTGCTCAAGTCTAAAGGTACAGGAACAAGTTTGTCTTGAGCATTTTATCATTTGATGTATTTGTAAAAGTTTTTTACCATTTGACGTGTGTGTGTACGTGTGTGTGTGTGTGTATGTGTATGTGCGAGGGGCATATGTGACTCCATTTGAGGACATATCAGTTTAAGTAAGAGAGTATCAAAGCTGTCCACATGTGGAGCAGGCAGTCTTCAATGAGGAAGCCTGCCTTGTGGGTTTACGTGTAATACCCACAAGGACCCAAGTGTTTTGCTGGATTCTCCTTAAAAGCTTGTGTATGAAAAGAATAGAGAGGGCAGTTTTTCCCATTGATCCCTGTGCATTTCTGAAATTTTACAATGCATTTTATTGTTTTTTCATGGTCCCAGTGTCATAAAACATTGTCTATATCTGGGGGACAATATTTATTGTCAGAAAAAGTTTCAACTTTGGTGATTCCCCATCCAAATCTTTTCCAATCCACAGATCAAATGGTTTTAGAATTACTGTAACTATAGAGTTGAGGATGCTGGTGATTAGGGCTAGGTATCAAGAACCATTTCCATTTTAGTCCTGGTTCCAAATTGCCTGATTGATAAGCTCCTGTACTATTAATTCCTCTTATTGATGCCTATAGTAGCTGCTGCTCAGCTGGATGGTGTTTGTTCTGACAGCTATGCTACAGGCTTTTGGGTTTTCAGTGGGCCATCAATTGCAAACAATGACATATTTTGATGTTAGGGCTCCATTTTCTCTATTGGGAATCGATAAAGAATCAAAGGAGAATCAAAAATGGCATTGGAATCCTAATGATACCCAGGCTTACTGGCTCTACCATTTAGTCTTTAGGCTACCAACTGTACAAAGTGTTTGACAGAGTGCATGACTGCATTTTGCAATTAATTTTTTTGAGCTCCTCACTTATCTAATGCTTACTCTTACAATACCTCCCACCCCTCATACTCCATAGCAACGTGCAAACATCAGACCAGAAGAGAGAGAGAGAAAAGAGCAACAGGTAACAACTCAATCAGCAGCACCTTCAAAGTTCACGTCAGACTTGAGTGGAGTGCAAGTTCCTACACATTTTATAACAGATCTCAAGATTCCAGTTTCACCCACCGCAGCAGCAGCCATGACTCAAAGTAATGGGGAGAACCCACAGCGGACCCGGAGTGGTCTCCGCCAGATCCGGGATGGGATCCAGTCCCGTTCACTGAAGGCCAAGAAGAGAGTGGAGAACATCACAAAAGATGATGTCAAAGGATTCTTCAAGAGTAATGCGTTTGTGATCTTCACCATCGCTGCTGTTGTTATTGGTGAGTGTGTTTAAAGCGCTGAATGTTTTTTCTTTTCAGTGGATCTGTGGATTTCACTGATTCAACAACTTCATGTTGTGGGAGGAAAATGTTTTCATCCTTTTGGAAACCTTTAAAACTGTGAACCAGATTGATGCATTTGGGGATTTAAATTATTAAACAGTGGAGGTTAAGGGAAGAGGCTGAAATTCAGAAGAAATGGACATATTAGATAGAGATTGTATTACCTCAAATGTACTCCTCTCCTCTCCCCTCTATCATACAACAATCTGTCAGTCTGGTGTGACAACCCCCTTCCAACAGGATGGAAGAAGGAAAAGTATAGAAACAAACTCACAGGATCAGAGAATAGAGCAAACACAGATGAACTTACCAGAGCGGCCTCATGTGACTCTGTAGCTGACCCTTGACACATAACCATTAACCTTTGAACCTTACCCAGTAGAAAATGAGCAAGGCCCACCCACTGCTTCCACATCTGCAGCCCTGATAGAATTACACAGCACCAAGAAAGAGTCATTTGATTGATTGTTGAATTTGGGATACGCTTTACTCTGGGCCTCTGGGTCAGCCACCTGGGCCAATTGGAGTATTAGTGCTGCAATGGACAAACTGCCTTTTTTTGGAATGGGTTTCATTGGAATTGAAGAAAAGAACAGCCATACACATTTTTACAAGAGAGTGAAAATGTGACACAGGGTCATAGAACTGTCCACAGTAAAGTCATTTATCCTTCCACATTGAGGGCATGCTTATTGCATATGGTGTTTGATGTTGAACCTGCAGTAAATATAAGTGTAATATAATATAGCACTCCCACTCTTGCATCATTGCTTAATGGGTGTGGGCTGTCAATCAGTGGCAATAAGTTATAGATGATAAACTGCAACATTTCTTGCAGATTTCTCTATTAATTTTTGAGGTCAGGTCATTTTCTGGTCTTGTGAGAGAAAAAAAATCACCCTGATGTTGTTGCCTTCATGCTATATAATCTGGGTATCAAGTCATGAAGCCATGCTAAACAACACTAGAGGTGTCTGGGGACAAGATTAGACAGCAAGAGAGAGAGACAGATAGACAGAGAGCGTGGGTGATAATAACACAGAATGGCCTCTGAGTATACCAGTTGAGAGGACATGAGTCAGGAGGACAGAGTGAGAGGCTATGTGTGTGACAGAGAGAGATGGAGGGAGACAGAGTAATAATATCAATTGATCAGTTTTGACCTGTTAACATTACTCTACAGGGATAACTCGGGGTCTGTCATATTGATAAGTATTCATATCCATTATTAATATAATAATATATCATAAATATATTGAGACATTTTGACATGATAACGTGCCACTACAGGTGTAAATTCTGGTACTCTCATAGTAATAAAACATAAAAAATGATACTTTATCTTCCAACTCTATTCCTTCCTGTAGGTATAATCCTAGGATTCGCCCTGCGGCCGTATAACATGTCCTACCGTGAGATGAAGTTCTTCTCTTTCCCTGGAGAACTGCTAATGAGAATGCTTCAGATGCTGGTGCTGCCCCTGCTGGTTTCCAGTCTCATCACAGGTATGCACAAGGGCACATCAGCACAACCAGGACTGCACAGGTTGCAGGTTCAATTTCCACAAAAATGTATAGCCTTGTATTATCTTATTTATTTCAGAGTGTTCAGGTCTAATGCTGATAGAAGTTTAACTTTTGACTTTTAATGTTCATATTTTTCTAGGCCCAACCCTTATTGATCAACATTATGACAACAGTCGTTGAACAACAGTCTACTGTATACTAACAGAAATTGTTGAAATCAACTGCTAATAATTTAACAAATAGTACCAATAATTGTTACAATACAAATACCACAATGTGGCATCCTCATAGTGCTTACACACGGATTGGTTTGCCTGACTCTGTCTTGGTTGCAACACCACCACAGGAAATATTAATAAGGGTTTAGTTATCATCAGCTATTTTTAGTTCAAGCATACCTCAGATACCTAAAATTAGGCCCCACAGCTCAGACCCTTAAAATTCCAGACTGTGTAAGATTGTTTTGTTCTAAATTTATATCCAACAATTCACTTATCCACCACCCGAACGCAAAACTGTGTACTCATCTTAATATCACTCAAAAATCCCTTAGATTTTCTCTCACTTGTTCTCTCTGACTCTCACACTGGCAATATTTATAACAGTGCTAGCCAATGTACCTGCCATGACACCATGACCCCCCTTCTCGCCACGCCCCTCAACACCCACCCACCTTCAATCTATCTGCACTAGCCTGAGGTGGAGCAACTGTGCAGCATCAGCGTAGCAAATATGGAAAAAGTGGGACCTCTATGATCTGAGTGCCCGTTAGAACAAGTTTCATAAGTAGTGTGTGTTATCTGTGTGAATGATCATGCCAGTGGCGGTGCAGTTTGTTTTTTTGTTACTCCACTGACCCCAAGCACATTAGGTGAAGGAGGAGACCAGCTGTTTATTCAGCCAACACTGTTTGTTGGTTTTGGGCCCAGTAGTGGATGGAGTTAAGATGACCTCATGAGAGAGAGAGACAGAGAGAGAGAGAGAGAGAGAGAGAGAGAGAGTTCTGTTCTATCAACCATATTGGTCTCAGTCACATGCTTGTCCTACATTCAAGGCCCTAGTCAGTGTTACCCTGTGCAATTGTAAGTACATTGTACGTTAAATGAATAAGCGATGCAGAATTATTCAACAGACGAATTGTTATTCTGAGTCATTTCCAGTGTAGTGGACATTTTCAGTAGGACCACTTTATTTAGACCTGTACCTCAAACCTATGACATTGAGCTTGTCAGATCCAATCAAGGGATGTTAAGTACTCCATTCATCACTGCTGTCATGCTGTGTTGGTCCATTCAGATACACACAAGTGTTCTGGAAGAGGTATAGGTGGGGTCACAGAACATGTGAGTGTCCAATTACATTGGCCAACAGCAAGGAATTACGGAAAATAGCCGAGACACTGTGAGAACTGTCCAGTTGTGCAGTGATTGACAGGGCCAGAAGCCAATCTCCTTGAGGGATGACATAGACATGAAGTCCGATAATAACCTGCTTTGTGCTGCAGTGGGGCGTAGCATCAGCATCCTCTGACATCATGTCACATGACAGGAGCTACACATGTATAAGCCAACAAAGGACACTGTTCTGTGGTGAAGACAGCCACACAGCTCCTCTCATGTGTGTGTCAGAAAAAATGTCAATTAACATCAAATATACAGCATACTGAGGACATTTTGTATAACCGGTGGCTGATATATTCACAAGGGATGAACAAGGGATGTTTATCCCATAGGTTTATATTCAGTTCAAGTATTATAAATGGTAAATTGCATATGACCTAATTACAATTGGGTTATTTCTAAAATAAAAAGAGAGAACCATGATGATAATTTCAGATACAGTATAATTTCAATTTATCCTGTATTTCTAATTCTTTAAAGAAGTATTTGATAGTCCATAAAGTCCACTGACAACTTACCTGACACTACCTGAATTGTTATGATGTGGTAAACCCCACCCCTCTGGTATGCCATGCGGATTAAAAATAAATCCAAAAATTATCTGCAAATACTGCTTGACTCAGTTAGGTTTGATATTATCAGCACAGCATGTGCTTTTGGGTTGATGCGTCCTGGTTACACCCCACAAGAATGTAAGCAGATTAAATGCGAATGGACTCCCACACGATCGAATTGGTGCTACACTAAAATGTACAGGCTTCTACTTTCTACGAGGGCCACATCTAAAAAATACCCAAGGCTGAACTAAATACAAGCTTACTGAGTTTGGGCTTCACTGAGCGAGTGCTTGGTGTAGACAGATAGAGAAACTAGAGAAAAGAGAGAAATGAAATGATATAATGTGAAGAAGAATAGAGTAGGAATAGAGAGACAGAGGAAATGATGGAGAAAGGAGAGGATGGCAGAAGGAGAGGGAGGAGGGAGAAAAGAGGCAAGGAGGGGCAAAGGTTGCAAGTGGAATGAACACAAGGCGATTTCAGGGATATGACGGGAAAAGGGCATCTATATTGTTTTCCCCATACGTGTTATTGTTCCCTATACATTCCCTCTGTTTACTACAGATTTTAAGGAACAAATGAAATAACAATACAAATTTGAACACATTTCTCACCAGTAATAAGGACTAAGTGCTGCTACAGTTTGTCGTGTGTCATGGTTGGTCATCAGTAGCCAATCAGAAATTTTGAGCGGAGTGAGGTCAGAGGTCACGATAACCATGCAGGAATATGGCCAATAGCAGCAACAATAGAGGCTTTATTTGACTGAAGCTGTGAAAAGGAACTGTTTCACGAAACGGCACACACACATACACGCGCATTCATGCACACACACATATGCAACACACTTGAAATTATCTAGAGTTTTAAAACAATAAAACTGACTGATTGTGAGGATTGCTCTGTTTCATTATATGTGGCCTTAACTATTACATAATATCTTTGACTGGTATATTAGTAGATGCTTAATAGTAGATTAGTAGATTAGTAGATTTCATCATATTTCAGGTGAAGCTATGACCTCAGTGGAAAAGTTATTGTATCTATGACTGACCCTAAGGAGCTTTGTCATAGATACAGACACAGCTTCTCCCTGTTGCACAGAATAGGACTGTATGTACATGACTGTTTCCTTCACCATAGCATAGGAAGGATTCATCAGCCCACCCAGAGGTGCTGTCACCCCACTTAAAAGAATGGAATTACTATTGGTTTCAATCGTGAAAAAACTATGGAGGTAAAATTGCTGTACATGCATGACTGGGAGCATCACGACTATGGTCTGAACATATTTTAGAGCATAAGAGCATTGGGGCCTTTGGGGCCAAGCTCCTGTGACTTCTGCACTGCAAACACGTGGCCCCAGTGCACTTTTTTGTGCCTCTGTGTGAAATGCTGGAATAAACTGTGTTTCTTGAATGTTTTGGTTGGAAGGACTTGCCTTTGATCCTGTCTAAAAGTAAGGTTGCATTAGAAATCAGAAAGTTAGAGCAGAGTCCAGGGGGCCTTGTCAGGGAGGACCTGAAAGATAGACGGACAGAGAGCAGAGGATTATGAGAATTGGTTCCTGCAATGTGTGTACATGAGAGAGAGAGAGAGAGAGAGAGAGAGAGAGAGAGCAGCTGACCCAAAGAAGAGGATAAAAGTCAAAGGGCCCTTCCATCCACAGCTCCACCTCACTTTATCACTGAATCACTTTGTCTCTCTCTCTCTCTCTTCTCTCTCTCTCCCTCTCTCTCATGCCATATTGTTTTCAGGCATTTTATTACCAGAGATGAGAGTGCACCACACAAAGTTTATAGGCCCAAGGAGGGGCTGGATAGGGAGAGGGGGTGTGGGAAGACAAATGGACAAAGGAAGATAATTTTGGAGCAGGGTGTTGGAGGGAGAGCTTGAATGGAGGATAAGGTTATGGGGAGAAGGAAGGTATGAGGACAGGAAAAAATGGAAAAGAGGATGAGGAGGATGAGGAGGAGTGAGGGAGGGAGTATTATGGAGGTATTAAGGGAGTAGTGTATAAGGGATTAAGGTAAGGTATTAAGGGAGTGTTAGGCACTATAGCCTAACACTCAAGTGTTAGGCTATAGTGCCACAAAGCACATGCATCAATAGAAACTTTAATGCTTGCTTTGAATTACTTTTAACTATATCCCATTTGGTGGTGGTATTTTCATCCACAGGAAGTGTAAGTGTTTGCATTCACACCATGTGGGTACTTGTAAGACTCATGCACAAGATACACATCATTCCCTCGTTTGGTTTTTATTAGTATGTGTCCACAAGATACGTGCTCAATTTAGCCCCTGCAGCAAGTTTCAAACTGATTTCACTCACTTGATTGCATTGATTTATTTAGTTCAATTATCCTGATATTTTGTTGAATAAAGCTTTTTATAAGGTATGATGGATAGATTTGTTAATTCAATTATCAAGGCATTATCAACACTTGCGATGTAAGGCGTTGGTGTTTGAGAACTGAAGAGTCAATGTTTGTCAGGCAGCAGTGAATGTTAATTGGCCTAAATCAACCTTTTCTCGCCAAAGCACTTTTGTGTCTGATGAACATTCCCCATATGAGAAAAAGTCATCCTCTCCTCCTCTCCTTCAATTTTGGTTCTCTCCTTCTTATGAAAGGATGGAATTGGTGAGGCTTGCGTTTGTTGTTGCCTGGACAACAGGCTGAGGATCATTGTGTCCATGCGAGGCCAACTAAGTCAACAAGTTTTCCCAGGGCTGTCAGAAAAGGAATAGGAGGAGAGCAGGAGAAGTGGGATGGTGGGGGGAAGGGGTGGCAATGAAAGAGGATTGAAGCAATAAGATCTGTGTGTAAGAAAAAGAGAGGGAAGAGGGAGGGAGGATGAGGGGGGTGGAGAGGAGGAAGAGGAGGGGAGTAGGGCTGGGGAAACATTGAAACAAGAGGTATAGATGGAGGGGTGGTAGGGAGAGGAGCTTAAGAATTTGGGAAAGAGAATGAGGGAGGGAAGGATGAGGGGGGGATACGGGATGATCAAAAAGAAATGTATAAAGGCCCAGGTCCTGAGCATGTCGAGACAAGTGGAACAGAGAGGGCCAAACAGGGGGCAGTAGGCACTCACAAGCACGCATGCACACAAGCGCACACACATACACAGACACACACACACACACACACATCCACACTGAGTCAAAGTACCACATCTGAAAGGAACACATACATCTCACATCACACAAAGCCTGCTTTGGCTTGTACAGCTCTGAATGAAGATAATGGCCATAATAGGACCTGACACTTTTAAAATACAACGCTAACGTCATGCCTATTGAAGCAACGTATTGTCCGTTTTCAAATCCCCCTTTCCGAAATGCCATATTTCTTTTACTACCAATATCCTTACAAAGTCTGTTTGATGTTGTTAGGGCTGTAGAAGACATTCGGCCCTCAGGCTTTGTGACCTTCTTAGAGTTCATTCATTCAATAAACGTTTGTATTTTCTGTGGCATTGGTTTACCAGTGGGAACACACATTTTCCAAAACAATTTTCCTTGCAACCCAAAGCTGACTTTGTGGGTTACTGTGCAAGCCTGTCTAATAAAACTGGCCATTTTTTAGGTTGATTATGTCCTACAAGACAATATCCAACCTATCTTACAGGACCTTGGAAATGCTGTGGCAGCTTTTTTTTGTTTTTGTTATTTTTAGATATAATCATCAATATAGTATACATAATGTCTTCGCTGCGTCACAAATCTTGTCTCAGTTGAGACTTTCTGAGGACAGAAATCTCCAGGCCAAGGCTAAAAGGCTAAAATATATTTTTTATAGTACGGTATATACGTTGTTCGGCACTTCTGTTGCATTATAAAACACAATCTAGTGACCATGTTCTCTGTGTAGTATTATAAAGCTACACTGAACAGAGATTTTTCTCAATGATAGAAATATTCAGTTGAGGTCATACTGTTGTACTGTAGCGTACATCTCAGTCTGTAATCTGTGTTCATAACTAAATTATGTCACATTTCTCATTGTTGTATGATCAAATACAAGACAGTGAATGATGTGAGCTCACTGTGGGGTGACGTGCACACCACAAAACATACACAGTAGCGGGAAAAGTCTCTCAGCTTTTTGGTTTGCATGTTTTAGGGTCGGTTTCTCTCTGTGACTCTTGTTGAGAATGGATCTGTATGTGTGGACCTATATACAGTATATATATACAGATCTCCTACATTCAACCTGCCTCCAGGGTGCTGTAGGTGTTGTTTTCCCACCAGTAAAGGTCAGACGCAGATAGGATTTCTTCCTCTGAGGCTGCTCCCCTTTGTAGTCATAGATAGATAAGCAGATAATCCAGACAGGTGTACTCCACACCTTTTCCCAGGCTAACTGTATGGTCATAGGGACAGAAGCTCTTGAAGAAAGCGTGTGTATGTAACACTAAAGTATGGGACAGCATGAGTAAAGGTGATCCAGACTGTAATCATTTGTTTTTCACTTTCCCCAGCTGCAAGACAAAAAATATTTAGGAAATCCTGTGGAGGCTAACAGTGTGGGACAAAAGCAGTACCGATACAGAATATGTGTGTGAGGACTATAATATATGACTGTACATCTCCTCTCCAGGTATGGCTGCTCTGGACAGCCGTGCGTCTGGCAAGATGGGTATGAGAGCGGTGGTTTACTACACCACCACCACCATTATCGCTGTGTTCACTGGTATCGTCATGGTGCTCATTATCCACCCTGGAAAAGGATCTAAGGATGAGTTCACCAAGCAGCAGACGATAGAGCAGGTCAGCCCTGCCGATGCCTTCCTGGACCTTATTAGGTACTCAAACACACATATCTTGATCGGCTCGTCCTTTGCCTCTGCCTCACTCACACGCTCACACACACAAAGGCACATTCTTTCTGAAAGGGAAGTATCAACCTTCAAGAACAAAAAAGTGCCGCATATGTTGAAAAAGTAGTCAGATCAGTTATTAGATCTGTCATCCTAATAATTGTATTTCTTTTGTTCTGTATTCCAGAAACATGTTTCCTCCTAACCTCGTGGAAGCATGCACCAAACAGGTAACTCTCACAACTTCACAGCCAACTGAGAGTTCATATTTATGAAGAGGATCCTTGCGGTGCTTTATACAATACAAAAATGGCAACGTTACGACAAGGCTCCTCCCATAGTTACAACAGAACAATGGTAGAGAAGGTTTATTCAGCCCAGTCAAGGATTAAGTGACCATTAAGAACCGGTTTAGAGATACAACTTCCTTGAGGATTTTTCATGTGCTTATTTGGATCATTATTTGGATTATTAGCTGCCCATGCTTGCTCACTTGCTCTTGACATAGCTGTATTTATGAGCCAACCAAGACATTTTCCCCCAGTGTCACTTTCACTTCCTTATTCTGAAACAATATATGCATTATGGGCAGATGTGGGTAGGTAACTGGCAGGAGTGTGAAATTTACAGCACCAGATGGTTTTTACAGGAACCAGTACAGCTTCTAGTTACAGACACACAACAGCATGCTTTCTAAAAAAAAAAAAAAAGCTCTTTCATTGAGCTTTTATGTCAATTACCATCCATAGTAATCTTGATCAGAACTGTGGGGCAGTGAAATGTAATATATTAGCCTGGAAAACTTATGATTATCTGGAGACATGCTTCATTCATATTCAGCTAGCTAGATAATACTGCTGAGCTTGCTATTTAGCCTGAACCTTTAAATGTTATTCTAAAAACGAAACAGGTATTGACTGAGGAATGGCTTGCTATATCTTCTTTAACCCATCCTTTAACAAATCCAGTTCAAGACGCAATACGGCAAGAGAGTGGTCCACATAAAGCTGGCGGTGAATGACACGCTATTCATGCTGAATGGCAGCCAGGAGATAACACGAGAGGAGGTGATCCCAGTGCCGGGGTCAGTTAATGGAGTGAACGCTCTGGGCCTGGTGGTATTCTCAATGTGCTTTGGCCTGATCATCGGGAGCATGAGGGAACAGGGGCAGCCACTAAAGGACTTCTTCGACTGTCTCAATGAATGCATCATGAGGCTGGTTTCCATAATCATGTGGTGCGTACAAGGAGAGAGGGGTGGATTAGTGGATGGATGGATGGATGGATGGAGAAAGGGTGACAGTGAGTGAGGGAGAGTTGGGCGTAGGTGTGTTTTTATAGATAAGGGATGGAGGAGTGGATGAAAGAATATATGAAGAAGTTAACTTTTCAAAAAACGTAATGATGGAATTAACAATATCTTATCTAATCCCCTCCCATCCTCAGGTACGCCCCTGTTGGTATCCTGTTCCTGATTGCCGGTAAGATCGTGGAGATGGATGACATCAGAGACATGGGTGGCCAGCTGGGCATGTACACAGTGACGGTCATTTGCGGCCTGCTCATCCATGCAATCCTTGTCCTGCCGACGCTCTACTTCGTCATTACAAGGAAGAACCCCTTCGTCTTCATTGCAGGGCTGTTGCAGGCTCTCATCACCGCCCTGGGGACATCTTCTAGGTAATGCAACGAGGTTGAGTATTACCGAGTTAAGTCACAATCCACCAATGTAAACTCAAAAGCTTATAAACAGGCTAAGTGTTCTACAATGCTATGAATGAATGTTGGTCCTTTGGTGACTGAACTTATGGATTTTTAAAATCTGGTAGTTAATTGTTGGCTTTGACATGACGGATTTCTTTCTAACTATACTGAATGAAGTTACTTTGGTTACATCCTTATCTCCTTAAATGAACTTCAAAGAAGGAAAAAACAACTTTATCTTAGGTTGTCATGTCATTGTCTAGGTATGTAGTTAGCTACAGATGCATCGGTCAAGTCCCACTTTTAACATCCTTGATTCACAATACAGATTCAAGATGGCTTCCACATGGCTACAATTGTATCTCATATTTCTCATTAATCTGATTGGTGATGATAATGATAATAATAATGATAATGATGAAGACTGTTATCCCTCTCATTAAAATCTTGTAAAATGTTGCCTGTGTTACTTTCTTCATTATGGTTTCTTTCCTTTTCTATCTATTACCCCATCCTCTTCACTCTTTTCCTCTCTCTCAACCTCCCTCTCCCTCTAATCTACAATGCTCTCTCAGTTCTGCCACATTGCCCATCACCTTTAAATGCCTAGAGGAGAACAACAAAGTGGATAAGCGTGTGACCCGTTTCGTGCTCCCTGTCGGTGCTACCATTAACATGGATGGCACGGCCCTGTATGAAGCCCTAGCAGCCATCTTTATCGCTCAGGTCAATGATTATGACCTTAACTTCGGACAGATCCTCACTATCAGGTATGCACAAATATAGTACTTGTAATATACTTCAATATATATGCTCCTTAAACTCATTGCTTTCGCTGTAGTTTCAATATAGTTTCACAACTAAAGAAAGCCCTAAAGGATTAAGCTCAATAACATTTAATATTTCCCTGCTGTGTGAGTCGGCTATGAATCAGCCTTAGGGAGAGATATACAGTAGAATATTTACATGATATTTTCTTCCATGATAGCAAGAATTACTGCCTCAACCCAGAGTGAGCCAAGTCTCAAAACAACAAGTTGCAGCTTTATAGATGACCTTGCCACCAGTCCAGCTATTTTGAATTTGATGGTGAATAGTATTTCAACCAAGGGAATGAATTTAACTGATCTATTCAGCACTGTTTGGGTAAACTAAGATCAATTCAAGGACATGTGTGTCTTCTTCTCCTTACAATGTAATGAATGCTTTTTTAGACAGCTAAAAGATAGCCAAGGTTTGACCGGATTCTAAGGATCTATCTTCCTTTGCTCTTGGCCCCCAGTATCACAGCCACAGCAGCCAGTATTGGAGCAGCTGGAATCCCTCAGGCTGGACTGGTCACCATGGTGATAGTGCTAACCTCTGTAGGCCTGCCCACTGATGACATCACACTCATTATTGCTGTTGATTGGTTCCTGTAAGTATTGGCGATATGATGTCTCTGAAAATTGTTCACTTAAATGTTAATGTTAATAATTCAGTTTTCATGAATAACATCACTTGTTCTTCGTGATGTTTTGCAGATAAATATATTTTAGTCAAATGCTGAATTGCAACCTGATTGGCCAACAGCACCAGCTCCAAATGAGGTAAAGCTTCTGAGTGGAGGCTTTCCAGTGGGTGTGTCAGTTCAAATGCTGCAGTCTGGTCTGATTGGAAGGATTTTAGTAATTGTTTGATGAGCCAATCAAGACCAAGTCCAGTTACTGGAGTTTCTCCGAAACTGGCTGGTGATTTTTGAAAATGCAAATGAAAACTTATTTCACCATTTATTTAACTTATTTAAGCTAAATCAAATTTGAACAATGTCTTCATTAAACATTAGACATTTTAAAATTCCTGTAATATAATACTTCATAAACTTCCCCAATAGTATTACTATGAAACATGGAAGCCTTCCCCTGTGGTTGGGATTTCTTCTGTTAGCACCAGTTAAAAATCTACCTGCTGCATTCTTTACAAGCTGGAGATTTTGGAGACTTGTGAGTTCGGCAGCAATAAAGAGGGTTGCAGTAGTCTAGTCACAAGGAAATAATAGAGTGACTTCAATCAAATCCCATCCATATTTTTTGGGAGGGGCCAAGTTGGTAAACTGTGCCCTCTGTGCTGTGTTGAGTGCGTTATAGAGACACTCCCCTTGCATTCCATGTCCCTCAATCCATCTGGTTCTGATTCTGTCGGCATCTTACTGCGCCGGAAAGGTCTATTGCCTCCAGTTCTCTGGCTCTAGTGTTTCATGTGGTTTGATAATTGCTTGGAGCTATTAAAAATATACCGTTAGTAGTCTGAGGAGTACATTCAATGAGGATCATTATATATCATATTTTTCTGCATAGTTTTGTGAATACTCCTTCAGTATTCTCCTTGGTTTCAGTTTGTGAAGTCTTCTCTGGAAATGTTAAATATTCCTTGTATGCACTATAAATACATTAAGCAACATATGCGTCTTTTAATAGGAAGGTCCTGAACAGCAAGTCTCATCAGCCAATAGGAACGAGCCTTCAAACTTATTTATTCTCCATTATAAACTTTGTCCAAGGTTTCTAAAGTACCCAAACATAAAGCTAAATTCCTCCTCCTGTTTCTCCTCTCCTCTTCCTCAGGGACCGATTGCGCACCACCACCAATGTTCTCGGAGACTCCATCGGTGCGGGTATCGTGGAGCACCTGTCTCGTCATGAGTTGCAGAACAAGGATCCAGAGCTGGGCAACTCAGTGGTAGAGGAGACTGACAAGAAGCCGTACCAACTCATCTGCCAGGAGAATGAGTACGAGAACGAGAAGCCTGCTGACAGCGAGACCAAGATGTAGAGGAAAGATTTTCTCAGTGGTTGCATGTGTTCTTAGGGAAATAAATTGCGCCGCACTGAACCATTTTCTGCACGAGAAAGTTCTACTTCATTTGTCAGTGCATACACCTTCCCCTTACAAGACAGGAAGGTTCACATATTATAGATCAACAGGTAGAATCTATTTTATTATATAAAATATACATTAGTCAAGAAGTTCCACCAATGTAGGATGTCCGATATAGAACCCTTTCTGATACCATGTAGACCTGAAATGGTTCTCTGGAGCACTGTTTTCCAGGGGTCTGTGATAGGTATACAATACGTCTGTCTGCCGTAGCGTGGCAGTTGTTTACTTAGGAGAATGTACTACTCTAGAGCCTGGTGGTCTGTGGTCTGTCTGCACGCCATATCCAAGTCCTCTCAGAACTGTTATGTGAAATCTTATGCTTTAGAAGCCAGTATTGCTGTGAGTCTACAGCACATGCTGGCAAGCATTTTTTCTGGCTTTGATTTTTAATCTTTTTGATTCAGAGAATAGTGATGTTGTGATAAATATGATAGCCTAAATGACAATGAAGTGGCAGTAAAAATGTACAGACTGACATGGCAGTATTTGAAAGGAGTTGGATATCATGCACATATGTTGGGGTGACCAGGCTGGGGGAAGAAGGGCTCTCTTTTCAAAAGTTTATGTGCAGAGTTAGTGGCTTTATTCTGCATGGGTTATTTGATTTGGTATGTTTTGTACAGGCATACATTGACAGAATGATGTTGTTTAAATACTATGAAGCAGATATAGTTTTTTCCTCATCAGAAATGTCTGATACTTTTATGAGAATATTAGAATAAAATATCTTGGCAACAGTTGTCAATACTTTGAGCTCTCAATGTCTGAATGTTTGATCAATATTGTTTTCAGTTAAATATATAATGTGTTCCTCATACCAATCATTAGGGCTGCCAAACCAAAATAGCTCAGCCAAGTTTAGAATTGTAAATTTGATCTGTGTTGAAAGGTTTGTATCAGTGGACATATATCAGATCAACTACCAAACGAATTTGAACTGTCCATAATGACATCAGCATTTTAAGTAATCATACTTTGACCAAAAATGCACCAAAATAATGATTTAAATTTTCTGTATGTTGATTTTTTAGAGCACACATATCACACAATAATCCAGTCCTGTTTCAGTAAGAAGAATGTAATTATTTCATTTCTAATAAATAGTAATGTAATAGCAAACTAACATTTGCTTTAAATGTGCTTAGTGAAATAGTAGTTTTAGTAGGAAGGTAGTTTTAGTTGCAGTAGTTTTTTACTATTTGGGCCATTAAGATTTTAAAATTTCTCGTCTTGATTATTCTCAATTGAAGTTACTGTAGGTAACAAATAATGCTTATTTCATATGGTTTAATATGGATGAATACTGTTAGTAATGGATGTTGCTGCATTCCCCATCTTATTCTTTATATGTAACAAATAACATTCTTTGCTAGAAATTGCTTTGTATAGATGATATCCTCTATAGATGATCCTCTGAATATATTTATATAGAGAAATGTAGATATGTGTGTACATTAATTGTAGATTTGTATTGTAAAAGGTTACATGAGGATGACTTTTGTGAAGATTCTGTAACGATACTCCTTTAGAACTGGAGGACCAAACTAACAATTCTTCCAGTTCCTTTTACAAGTGCACCACTGGCTGATTTAAAGGACCAAATGTTATCTTCTACAAACAGGAATTCTAATAGTTCCCTTGTTTACAATTGCTGGTGTCATCTTGATGTGTATGTTTCACTGATGAATACATAAGTGTGCGCACACACACACACAACTGATTAATAGTAGTTTTTTTTTCTTGTATAGAATATTTTGAATAAAAAATAAATGAAATCGGTGGCAATGTATTTATCTTGAACATCGGAAAGACTGAAAAGATATCTGAGAATTCTAAGCCTCTACGGATATGAATAGGAACTGTTTGACAGATAGATGAATAGACAGTACAGCTCAATAGATAGACATATTGATGGACAGATATAGGCTTTTTGGTTAATTCTTGTTTAACCTGGTAAGTTGACACATTCTTATTTAGAGCAGTGGCCTTAGAGAGTGGTGGCTGGGAAGGGAAGGTTACTCACTCTTGAAGGCTGCCCATTTCTATCAGAGTAATGCACCCTTAAGCCCCTAAACAGAGGGCAGTTGGAGGTTCAGTGCCTTGCTCAAGGACACGCCCCCTCCTACAAAGATTGCCCCTGGTTTTGGGCTTCGAACCAGCAACCCTCCAGTCACCGTCCCGCTTTCCTAACATACAGGTTACTGCTGTTCCATTCCAACAAACAGACAGAGTAAAGATATTGCATGCAGATTATTCTTCACAATCAACTATACTGAGACAAATTTGTGATCTTAGATTCTCATGAAGAACATTGTTCAATACTCAACAACTGCCTATGCTGACACCTTGAGGCCACATAAGTGATTTCATATGCTGCAAAGTGAAAGAATACACACACACACACACACACACACACACACACACAAGCGCGCACCTAACGACAAAATCACTATAATATTAATATAATAATATAATATTCCGATGGGAACTTATACAGTATCTGTTATCCTCACTAGTGAGTTTACAGTGACCTTATCATACTTTATGGTATATTGTTTATTTCCCAGGGTAACACTGTAAGATTCCTATAATACTTTATAGAGAATTATAGGATATCTATGGTATTCAAATGACATTATCTTACAATGGTATCACTATAGTATCCCTATAGTGACTTGGGGACTTATAGTGTGTCTGAGGTACTCAATAGTGAGTTTATTGTGATCTCATCCTACTATATGTATTTATTTTATATCTTTATAATTCTACCATAGGAGATTTATATTCTTGCTGTGATATTTGTATAGTCTCCTTCTAAAATCTATTGTAGGATTATAGCGGTTTTTCATAAGGGAGACACGCATACGGAGAGATGGGGGAAGAGAAAGGGAGGAAACTTGTCTCACAGCGCCCTCTAGTGGCCTAATTACGGAATGTTGCATGGCATTTCGTTTGGCGCCGATGGAGGGAGTCACTCCTGAGATCTTTGGTCAGTCAGACGGCAGAACTTCCGGTCGGCATTTTGTTCTACGAGAGGAGAGCCTCTTGATCATCGCAACAATCGTCATATTTCTCATTTACTGTCGAAATTGGCTACGCTCTTTATATATGTCGGTGCAGACCGACTAAAACACCGAAGAACGAATGTTTCCCCATGAATTTATGTTGAAACATTCACCCTTGAGTGACGGAAGAAGAACGAATCTGTCCGACCCGGATTATTGTTGATAGCTAGCAAGCTAGCTTACCAGCTAGCTGGCAAGCCAATCGAGTTCCTTTTGGAGGAGCTGCGAGAGAGAAGAAAGGGGGAGCTAGAGATACGGACACGGACACAAACCAAGCTAAAACATTCCCCTCCCTTTGAACGCAACATCCGAAGGTAAATTTATTCAGTTCCCTATCTTGATGTGGTAAACTTTCGAAATTGCGAGTATTAACACATTCCTAAATAAATGTTCCCCTGCAGACCAGATGTAGCGTCGTTAATCGTTGACCGAGAGGTAACGGAAGCTAACGAACTAGCCAACCAGCTAGCTAGGTGTGTTTTTGCTCTGCTGAGGCGCACGGCCTCAACTGGATGTCATTTGTCGAGCCCGAGGATTGGGCCGTTGCCACGGAATTAGAATCTATGCCGTTGCCTTTACAACTCCTTGTCCGATTACATCGCTTTATCTCAAACTCACATAAGGCTGGCAAATGTTAATTATGCTGAATAGCGATTCGTGGATTTATTTTATTTTGCTTTTGTTTCTTTAGACGGAACAGCGTTAGTAGCTAACAACAGTTAGAGCTAGTTAGCTTAACTAGCTAGCCATTAAAGCGCGACTATTGTTGTTAGCTAATGTTAGGCAGCTAACATTAGTGAGCTTAGCTGCTAGCGTAAGTGGCAACATTAGCTGTGAGGTTAGCTCGAAAGCTATCCAGCCAGTTAACTTTATGGCAATGTAATGGTTTTGGCTGCAAATAGTAGACAGCAAATTGCATTTTTGGCTTACTAAGATACATAGTTATCCGGACAGCTAAAGTGATTTTAGCTAACGTTATTTTATTTTGTTTGACTCCTAGACATTTTGTTTTGACTTGCTAGACTGGTTGACTCGGCTAACGTTAGTTTTGATTAGTGTCCTGTTTTGAAATGTTTTGACCTCTTACTGACTGGGCACACGCTACCCCAGCTAACCCTAGCTACCGGAGTCTTGTAGATAAGTAAAGGTTAATAATGTAAATGGCAAATTATTTCGTCTTAACCACAACAAACACTATTGCGTTGCTTTCTGCGGTAACGATAGCCAGCTTGCTAAAAGCATACGTTAACTGTTAGCTACTGGAGGATGCAGCCCCCCCCCACTACCACCGCCACCATCACCATCAGTGCATCTGTTCCTTTGTGCTGCCTCCTGCCTGTCAGTCTCACAGCTGTCAGCCAAGCCCCCGCCTAGAGAGAGAGCAAGGGGATAGACAGTGTGTGACAACTAGCTGGTGTTGTTTACATTATACATCTATGGACTGGTCATGTCATGCAGGGTCTGTTTCGTGTATTTCCAATAAGTCCTGAATGATTGAATTGCAATCAGTTGTTGGCTGCAAAATTTTGTTGACAAATTGACATGCCATCAGTTTCATGCAGAAGTTATTTGAAGAAGTCCTTGCATAGCTGTAGAAGTGAGCCTAATGCAAAGAGTTTTGCATTTGGTTAATATTGTTACCTATAATGTGTTTTATTAGTATTGAGGGATGTGTGGCGATACGGAAACAACCATTGCCAGTATTCAATGCATGTGTGACTATGTTATGAAGTGTTATGAAGTAGTGTCTTTTGGTCTTTGGCTTTTTGAGCTGTTTTTTAGTCGTAACAGCCATTGACAGGGCATCTGTGATTTTCATAAAAAAGCATGATATGCAACAATTGTCTGTCATCAAGTCTGATGTAGTGCTGTTTTCTCTTTCAACAGATTGTAGGAGTAGGACTTTTCTCTGAAATGTCAGTGGGTCCAACCAAGACTGAACAGAGTTCTTCAAAAAGGTATTTGTGCCAGCAGGCAGTGGCTAGGCTAACGGTTTGAGTCATTCTTCATAATTAGTCCTCTTTGACCTCAACTGAGCCAATTTAGAAACACATGTTTTGAAAATATACCATGTCTTGCATGCCGTCAATATTGACATCTAGACACAACAGAAATCACAGCAATTTTAATTTCAGGGGAAGTTAAATGATGTAGATATTAAGAGAGCCCTGAGTTGGACTTGTTGCGGCTTGTTGTAGCAACCAGGCTTATACAGCATCCCACTTTTTGCAGATCCTTTCCAAGAGGCGTGGGCTGCTTTAGATATTCTGAAAACTGCATCTGGCTTTTCCCTTCTCCTTTCCTTGACCTCTAGTATTGCTTGAGAGTTCAAGGGCATCTGAAAAGCAAATGGATTTTAGACAATTTGAAAGCACCATCGGGCTGTAGTTTGTCCACTTCTGTCACATGGATTTCAAAACATGATGCATTGAGGGGATTGGACTTTCAAGGTAGTTTTTGGAACATTCAGTTTCAGGGCAGTTTACTAGTCAATAATTTTACAGTTTTGCTATTGTAAAGTAGATCTAATAGGTAAATGAATTGAGAATTTGTGAATGTTGATGTACCAACAGATGTTTGCACAAAAAGTCTGGTTTCCATGACTTGGCCAATCAGGATGTCAGGGGCTTAGTTATTATTGAGCTGTTTCCTACCAGACAGCATCTCTGTGTTACATCTTTTTGACAACAGACTATACATACAAAGTACAGAACAGATATGATTTCAACATAGGGAAAAAGGCCAAACTGCTGACCTGGATTCAGGGGAGCTCCCATCAGTTATCACTGATAAATATTACTATATATTCACTATAAACATGAGATTGGTGATCAGTCTACTGGTAATAGGTTTACTATGGTAGTCCAGTCATTTGAGAATGTGAGTAGTTTGCATTTCCTGTTAGCCACAAAGAAGCATATTCCATATCTTCCACTAGCCAAAGACTAAACATTCTGTTATCCGTGCATGATCACATTTATTCACATAATTCAAAATATGTATCACATCTTATTATTATTTATCAAATTGCAATACAACATGCCCTACATGGTTTAAAAAAAACATCAGAAAGTCATGCAAACTCTGAAAGATTCTGTCTATTAATAAATTGGAATCAGATCAGATGTTGGTTTGTTTCTGTATATACAGTATAATAGTAGTATTATAATAGAGTGTAATTGGGCAGCAGGATGGTCAAATGGTTAGTGAGCTCGCCCCCAACCAGAGAACCCATGTTTGATACCTTGTGCAGCCATAGTATCCTTGGGTAAGATACTCAACCCCTACCTCCTCCAGGGGCACCACATTAGCTGGCCAACATTGCGCTGCAAGAGTGAAAAGAGAATTTCCCCCCTGGTGGGTCAATAATCTATATCAAATAATAATAGCGGTGTGCATCACGTTGTCTTCTCTGTTACACCAGAGACTACTCTCACCATACGTCTTTTTTTCCTCATCCATGTGTGTGAGACAGACATCTCCTGCTATGAGGTTTGCAAAAAAATTACTAAATTGATCCACTGCATTGTAACGAGCAAGTCTCTTTGTTTACACTTTTACCAGGGGTGAAAACGGGATTCCGTATCTGGATTGTTCTTCGTTTTCTGTACTGTTAGTTTCAGTAAATGCGACACTACCCCCTAGTGTACGCGTTAATGCTGCGTGCAAGTATATTGGCAAACACGCGGACATCTTTGAGCGACATCCGCACATACATTTATGCTTCAGTATGCAGAAGCATAAATCAGGCTTTACAGATGATGCAAAAAGCACAGGTATTCTCCTTCACAAAATCTGATTTCAGCATAAGAGTAGGCTGGATTACTAGAAGGCCAGTCTCTGATTTCATGTTATAGCAAAGATCTGATATGAATTGGTATCGAATGGGTTCAGTTTTTGGGACAACCCTGACTAATATCAGTCATCCTCTGATGTTTTTACTCCTCTTCCTGTCTTTTCTTTCTTCTACTTTTATCTCTCTCTATTTCTTCCCCATTTATCTCAATATCTTCTCCCCCACCTCCCACTAACACTATCCTTCTTGTCCCCCATCTCTTTTTCTTCTCTTTCCCCTATGCCCCTTTACTTCTCGCTGTACTCCCCACTTACTAACCCCCTTCTATCCCAGGTGTCAGGAGATGTGAGGACGGGTGTGTCGTCCATCGACCCCCCTGATCTACCTGTGTATCGACACACTCCCCCACCCTCACCTTCAGTATGAATGGGGATATGCCTCATGTTCCCATCACCACTCTTGCTGGGATCGCTAGCCTCACAGACTGTGAGTGTCACATAGCCCCGCTAAAACGCACACTTCCTGTCACAATTTTTCTTTCTCTGTTGTTTAGTGGTTCTGTCTTAATAGATGTAAATTTACAAATGTGATTGTATATTCTTCCTGGTTTCTCTTGCGTTGTCTACCTCCTTCTCCCTATTTTTCTACTGCCTTTCTTGCTTGCCCCTGTTCCTCATTTGGTCTCTTTCCTTTCCTCTGTTTCCTCCATTCCTCCTCCTCCCTACCTCCCTCCATCCTTCCCTACCTCCATCTCTTCCTCTCACTCTGCTTGTCTCAGTGTTGAACCAGCTACCCCTGCCCTCCCCTCTCCCGGCCACCACCACTAAGAGCCTGCTATACAATGGGAGGATTGCAGAGGACGTCACCTGCTTGCTGGCCTGTCGGGACGAGAACCTGGCCTCCCAGCTAGCCCATGGCCTCAACCAGGTCTCCACAGAGCACATGTGAGTATATAAGTAGGAGTGCATGCGTGTCGAAGGCCCGGTTAACTTAAGTCTTAAAGATAGACTCTAGAACAGCCTGTACAACAACTTGTAACAGGTCTGTGACAGACCTTAGGGTTGCATGTAACTGTGCTTTTTGAAGTGATCAGTAAAATCATATTAATTTCTAAATTTAACAAGGAACCAATGAAGAGAAGCCAGAATTGTCTGTTTGTACCAGTTAAGATCCTAGCTGATGCATATTGAATCAGATGGAGACATGAGGGAGACTTTTGACTGATGCCAGAATAAATGGCTACACTTCACCTGCAAGTAAAGTTGCCAGAAGAAAACACTTAATTTCCATGACCCATGCATACACTGAAATTTGAAGGAGCACTGGCGCTAAAATTACTCTTTACTATGCCCATATGACAGTGAGCCACAAATGCATAAGTTGCAGGTGCCTGGTACTGTTTGTATAGTTATGAGTGACGTTGTTATGCAACAAACCAGTGAATTTATTTTTGTCATTCTTTACAACTCCACAATTTAGGTGTTTGTTAAAGTACACATTGGGAGCAGAATACAATGCTAAGGCTCTTTTTATACTTTCACATTGTGGATTCTTTCCAGAACATGTTGAGGATCCGGATGTACGTTATGGCTGAGATTCTCCAATGCACCATGATTTTATTTTGTCCGATTCAGATTCAGTTCTTCAAATCCTAGTATCGATACATGAGTGTATGTTATTTTACAGCAATAGAACAAGAACACCTTTAGTTTTTTACTTAGGATCCACTGCTTTGGTGGTGCTGTAGCTCAGCTTTGATTAGGACAGTGGCTCCTTTAACCAAACCCGCTCTCCCCACTGGCTTTACAGTGATGGACAATAGCGGACGCCGTTAAACCAGCCCCCACTTTCTCAAGGCAGATGTGTGGGTGCCTTTTTGAATTTCAAAACAAAATGGAGAGTAATTAACTCAATAAATCCACTTCATTTTTTCAGAAAGAATGAAACAATGAGATTTTCGATTTAAAATAGAAATATAAAAAATGTCTTTTCATTTTCCCTTTTTCTGTGGGCCAATCGAAAAAGAAAATACCTCAAGAAAATGGATGCTGCAACCTAGAGGGAAGCCATTTTTTAAAAAATTACCCACAATTCAAAATGGTTAAGTTCCAAAGAGTGTGGATGGAAAATGTACTGAGATCCCATTAAAGAACTGAATCCTCTTTCAAGTGAACATACAGTGTGAATGCAAAGGGAACTGAGTGCTTTCTCAGTTGGTTCACTTTTTGGTCCATTTTAAGAGAATTCTATGAGAAAACACCCATAATAAGTTCAACACACAGGTGCTCTTAAAAACGCGGTAAGAGGTATCCACTGTGCAGAATTTGTTGACATGCTCTAATTAATAAACGGGAAGTTTAAGTAAATTCATTATACTGACGGTTTACTTTTTTTCTTCACACGTAGTGTATTTGTTGTCTTTGGAATGTAGAATCTCTGTATCGAATGGTATGCTGTAACCATAAATGATGAATTGAGTTGATTTTTAATCGTAACCCTAAGAAACAAAATTAAATTGTGAGATTAAATGTTTGTGGACTTAAACCTCTATGTTATCCATCCATCATGCTCTCTCTATATTATAATATGAACAAACCTGTTATGTCATGTCTGTGTGTGCGTGGATGTATGTGCTTGTTTCCAGAGAGCTGAAGGACAACCTGGGTAGTGATGAGCCAGAGGGAGATGCACCACTGCTGCTGCAGACCATGCTGGCCAGGAACCCTGGCATCTTCAGGGAGAAAAGTATGGAGACACACACTCAGAGATATTTATAAACTAAATATGTCTATAACTAAATTCTGTTACATTTGGTCCTCAGTGTCTTTCTCATCTCTTGCCCCCGCTCAGAATATTTGTAGTTATAACTTAATGACAGCATCTCAACTATTTTTTTCCTACTCCTAAGCAGATGTCATGCAGCAGCCAATGGTACCACAGTACAAGATTACCCAGAATTCCATGCACAGTCCAGCCCAGTCTGGGAACTTCCAGCAGGCAGCCATTTCTCCCAACCCATCAAGGTAGGTCAGGGTGGGAGCTGACTAGTATTACCGTATAGCATCAGGTGATATCATTTATAATGGTTCTTTCCATTTTTTCCCGTATTATTTCCCTTTTTGTTTCCTGATTACATCTTATTTCCTGATCACATTGCATTATTTGGTATTTTTATTATCCGGTTTCCTGGATAATTTGCTGTATGTATGTATGTGTGGTCTTGTCATAGCAAAAATCAAATTTCACATTATATACTGTATATTTTAGATTATTTGAAACATTGAAATAAAAGGGGACTGTCACTATGGTATATAAACACTAATAACCACATACTTTTGTCTTTTGCCCTCCCCTCCCCCCTTTGTGAATTTTCTCCTCCCTGTTCTCTCCTCCCCGACTCTCAGCCGTTTCGTGTCGCCGCAGACTGGTTCTAGCAGCCGGTACATGGGCCAGAACAGTCCAGTGCCCAGCCCCTACACTCCTCAGAGCCCCGCCACTGGGTATATGCAGCAGTATCCCCACCAACAACCACCCAGCTACAACCAACATCAACAGATACAGCAAGGTGACACTCAGGAGTGCGTGAGTGCGTGAGTGCGTGAGTGCGAGTGTGAGTGTGTGTATACGCGCAGAGGTTTTTCTTGATTTGTAGAAGTTGGCACTTGACTTTAGTGATGGGGTTGTATGTGTAAAATGCTCTTTATTCCTCTAATTCAAATAAGGATAGACTTATATGTATGGAGTTGTGTGTGTATATATCTATGCATGCTATATGTTGACTGCATTTTCATTTAGTGAGCTCAGTTGCTTTTCTTTTGGCCACACACTAAATTGTCTTGCTCTGTTAACTTTAATAAGACTAGCATTGGCTAACTTGCAACTGCAATGGTATCTGACTATTACACTCCCATTTGACCATTGCTAGGTTTCAGAAGCAATTACAACATACAGCTAATTATAAATGAGTTACATAATCAGCATAGCGGGCTAACTTAAACTGTGGCAGTTTTGAATGCCAGCTCATGCTGCGTTCCAGAGATGCCGGAACTTTCTACTACTGTTTTGTTAACCTGGATATAACCTGATTATTTTTATGCATGTAATGGATTATTGTAAACAAGATATATAGACATATTTTTCCTTTCCATTTTGCCTAACTTGCATATGAAAACTATTGGAGCCTTGAATTAAACCTTTTTCCAAATTTGCCTTCTGGGTTAATCAAATGCAGACACAAAGATGTAAGAAAAGATGACTGAACTGTTTTTAATAGGATACTGTTTTAGATGCTCTGATGTTTGGTCATTTGGTTTACCATAAGACTGCTAATAAAAGTGGTGACAAATTATAACCAGCAGGTGTCAGGGAATGTGTCATATTTAAGTACATAAACCCCACTTTCAAATAACCACTCAGACAAAATTAATTGCTTGCCATTGATAAGACAGCTCATATAAACTGTTGACCACAATTATTGAAATAGCATTTTTCACTTGGGAAAATAAAGGGTTCTATCCATAACTAGCACCCTGGCTGATGTGACAAATGTTTTAATGTCAAGTCCCCCCAAAGTTATAGACATAAGACCACAGATGAACATTTACTAAGATTTTGTGTGACAGACCCCATCTGATGAAGATTGGATAGGGGTTTTATACTGTAGGTGGGGAGATAAGTGTATTTATTACTATATCCGTAGTAAGTATACTATTACTATATAATTCTCACTCACTTTATAATGAATTAAAAATAGTAATTTTAAATTTGTCCTCATTTTGTTGGGGATCTCCTGTGACCCCTTCAAGGACCCCTGGTGATCTCAGACCCCGCTTGAGAACCACTGCTGCAAGTGATCAAATACTCAGAACAAAATGTTCTAATAAAGTGCTGGCACAAATAAGTGCGTAATGCTCTCTCTTGTTGAAGCAAATGAACTGGCCATCAGAGGTGTGATTTTTTTTTTTTTTTTTCTCTCATGAATTCATCATTTATTTTGGACACACAACTCCAATATATAACCAATAGAGATGCTCCACACCTTTTCCTGCTTTTTGTGCCATCCTTATCAAAACTTTGATTAATGGATAGTTTAAAGAAATATGACCTCTTCTCCGCTTTATCTGGCAGTGTCCGTGGCTAGCCCCATGGTTCCAGGTGGTATAAGGAACATCCATGAAGGCAAGGTGTCAGGTCAGATGGCCAACGCTGCCAACCACCACCCAGACAGACATGGCACTGAGGACTACCTGAACATTGTACAGCGGCTGGGCAACGAGGTAAGACTGTGATACTGTAGAAATTAATGCATACATGATGAATATTTTACCTCAAACTGGGCAACAATGAAAAGCATGCACATCCCGTTACAAAACCTGTTCAAGCCAGGGATGTAGACAAAAAATTAAATGCTTGGGGCTAAAAATGTAGTAAATTTTATACATGGTGTGTATTTATTAACCCTTTAATTGTCAGATTATAATCACATGTTGCTGTTGCCCAAAATATTTGAGGTGGCTGAAAAGGTTGGTCATTCAAGGAATATACAAAGAGTGCTGACTCTGTGTTGTTTTCACTAAGTTTCAACTATCATACTAAATATACATAAATCCTGAACATTGTGCACAGGGCAAGGAGGTACTGTTGCAATATTTAATATAGAATCAAGTCAGCATATCTAATTCTCAAATGTGGGTAAGCATCTGCATCGAGTGATGTTAATTGAAATATTTTGCTCTTCCTGTTAGTTGTGTAACAACATTTTTACAGCAGAACTTGGGTGAAGTAATATTTTAATTCTCATGCCTGTTAGCTAACTTCTGTCTTCTCTGTGTGTCTCCAGGACGGTGACCCGGCCATGAGGAATGCCTCCTTCCCTCTGAGGTCTCCCCAGTCCGGCTGCTCCCCAGCAGGGAGTGAAGGAACACCCAAACGTAAGGCGGGGGAGGAAAAGCCAATTTTGCTCTAAAGGCCTTACAATATTCATTTCATAATAACAGAATAGTTTGATATCATCAAGCCTTAAAATTGATCTACGGTCCAACAAGGTCATTTTTTTCCCCAACCTTAGTGGCATCTTCCTTTAGGAAAACATTGCACATCATTAGAATGGAGTACTTTTCAGATCATTTTTTTCAGGTGTCATTGCAGTGTTACACTTGTGGGCACTTTATTTTTCATGCCTTGAAAGACCACTTTCTTTTCATTTTGGCTTTGCTTCCTCACAGCGGGCTCGCGTCCCCCGCTGATCCTGCAGTCACCACCTCCCTATGCAGCCTCACCAAGGGAGGGAGGACCCGACCCGAAACAACAGCTCCAACAAAGGAAGAAAGGCCCGGCAGTGAAAGAGGAGAAGGACATGTATGACATTGTCAGCTCACCAAACAAGGACTCCACCAAACTCACCCTCAAGCTGTCCAGGGTCAAGTCCAACGAGTCCGACCCCCCAGGTAAGTGCCTGCTGATCATAAATGGGTCCAATGAAGATTTTGAATTTGTAGTTAGATGTCCACAGCTATCAGTTATGTATTTATCATCAGCATTTTCCACTGTTACTAGGCTCATGTTGTCCACACCTTTGTTGCTTCAAACTACCCAATGAATTAGAAGTATTTAAAAGAGGATATGCTGTTACAGTTGAGCCTTGTCAATACAGAAACACTTAGAACAACCCTTTTACAATACCCCAGGTGAGGTTGTGCCAGGCATGGACCAGAACTCAGACAACATGGAGGCAGAACTCTGCTTCCAGCAGGTACCTGTTCTCCAGCAGAACCTGGGAGCCCGCCAGCAACAGCAGCAGGCCTCCCAGCAGACAGGTGGCACCAGTGGCCTCCAGCCGCCCTCCTCCCCTTACGACGAGGCAGAGCTGGATGCCCTGGCTGAGATTGAAAGGATAGAGCGGGAGGCGGCCAGCGAAAAGTGCTCCAAGGAGGTGCAAGACAAAGGTGTGTAGGAGATCTCGAGTTATTCATATAGGGATATGAAACTGAACAGCAGCATCAGTGAGGCGTTTTTGTACAATTGGAACTATTGAGTTCTCATGAAGGTTATTCCTGCTTTTTGTTTCAGTAATTCTGAATTTGTGTAGTTTCAGAGGTTTTCCTAGTGTTTGAATGTGCAGTTTAATCTCCCTTTCTGTCTTTCTTTCCCTCTGT
>OOFE01012935.1:0-39444 GCA_900323365.1 Monocentris japonica | reverse complement strand
CCAGACAAGCCATTAAAGAAGAGAAAGCAGGACTCTTTCCCCCTGGAGCCAGGTGCAGGGGGGCCCGGTGGCCCCACCGGAGCCCCGGGCAGTGGATCAGCAGGTGGGGGCAACGCTGGCAAGCTGACCCCACAAGAAGCCACTGCGGCTGGGAATGGAGCTAGCCGCCCTCCCCTCATGGTGAGCATCGACCTCCAGCAGGCAGGCAGGGCTGATGGCCAGCTAGACCCCTGTTTGGCCGCCCCTATTCCAGCCCTTGAGGCCCAACGCTGGCCTGAAGAACCGGCTAGTGGGCCTGCCGCGGTGGAAGGTTCCGACACTGTTTTGCGGTTGAAACCAGATGGACGACCGGAAGTGATCAAGAACCGGGTGGATAAACATGATTCCAGGCGAGATGGCCGGGAGGCATCAAAGCACCGGCATGATGGGAAGCCTTCCTCAGACAGACGTGGAGAGATGCCAAAGTCGTCAAACCGTGGGGAACATGGACGCGACAGGGATCGAGACTCTGACCGAGAGAGGAGGCATCGGAGTGAGACTGGAGGTCGGGACAGACGCTCACCCGATGCACGCTGCCGAAGTGACAGAGACAGGTCTGGGTTCCGGTCCACTTCCACTGGAGAGCCTGGTCGGAGTAGCAGCAGGCAAGATGGGTCCAAACCAGCCTCGTCTGCTTCTGGTGCCAAGCTTCCAGACTCCTTCCCTGCTCACCTCCTGGGAGGGCAGACTGGTGCGCTGAAGAACTTCCAGATCCCTAAGGTGATCTGGACTGACCCAAACCCACTACCTAACCACCTAAATTGTCACTGCCTGCTATCTCACAAAACCAAATCACACCACTGCTCGCTCGCTTGTTTTTGTTTTGAACACCTTGGAATTATAACCTAACTATCTATTTGGAATAGATGGATATTATTTGGAACTTCATTTGATTTGTTAAACTGCAAGTCCAGAGTATAGCCAAAAGCAAGTATTTTAAATCTTTGTTGCCAAAAAGACGTTGGATATTAATATCATAATCACTCATCTGATTCTGTGAAAACAACTAGTTTCTTTATTTCTTTTTTAGACAATGTCATAAATCAATTTAATCCATTGTTTACATTGTTGTGACTACTTTATTTATTTTTTTTCATTAGAACTGAACCCAAAACTTTGAGGTGTAAACATTTTTCAAAACAAAATCAAAAATCTCTCCTCACCCCTTTCCCTTGTCTTTCAGGTGAAACGTGATAAGGATGTCAGTGGGTCAACAGAGGGGCACATGTGGGGTCAGCCCAAGGTAAAACTGGAGAGGCTGGGTTTGGTGCAGGACTTTGCAAAGAGGCCCAAGCCTGTGGTGGTTCTGAAGAAGCTCTCCATTGATCAGGTTCAGAGGATCATCCGGCACAGCAAGTCTGGCAAGAACAGGCTCTCCTCAGGGAAGTCCGGCAAACGTAAGGAGAATAAGCTAATTTCTAATTTCTTGCTTTTTTCTTTCACTTAACTTTTTTTGATTACTTGTCAGTGACAATCTCTAACAACGACCACCTCTCTATAAAAAGGTATGCCAACTATGTGTGTGTATTCGTACCAATGCTTGATAACCTGTCAAACCTGTAGGTGGTATGGATCCGGCAGTTCTGAAGGAGCTGCCCCCCGAGCTGCTGGCAGAGATTGAGTCCACCATGCCGCTGTGTGAAAGGGTAAAGATGAACAAGAGGAAACGAAGCACTGTCAATGAGAAGCCCAAGTATGCCGAGGTCAGCTCGGATGAAGACTTTGACGCAAATGGAGAATGTGAGTCTGGATTAGGCTTTCCCCCGAGTTTACTCCAGCAGTAGAGAATAGATTCCATTAGCTGCTAATGGAATCTATTCTCTACTGCTGGAAAGTAGTGGTCATGGTGAAATCACTGGCTGTCTTCCACCCCAAGAAAAGTTGATTGCTTGTCAACTTTTGTTAGGTGAAAGCATAAATACTAACATACTTAATAATAGTAAATTAATGCATTGAATGAAGCTGAAAACATGAATTGATCAGTGAAACCTTTTCAGAATACTGTTCATGAACATTATTTTCTACACAAATGTTTTGATTGCCCATCTACATTTGAAATGCCCTCTTGTCACTTCTGGACAGGGAGTGGTGACCAATCTGAATTCAGTTTTGAATAAAATTGGGGGTAATATTGTCTTTGTGGCCACCAACTCGCTATAGCCATGAGTTGATAGCTATTCTGATATAAGAGTTTCAGTTTTAGGTTTTTTTTTTTTTTTTTTTTTTTCTATACCTACAGCTGCAAGGAAGCGGCAACGTCGAGACAAAGGAGACAAGGCCTGGGAGTGCGAGGATAGGGAGCGCAGAGGTTCAGGGGAGCATCGGAAAAGCGTGGGACACCGAGACAGCCGGCGAGGCTCAGGTAGTCGCTACCGGGACTCTTCTTCTGACGATTCACCACCGCCCAGCATGAGCGAAGGTCAGTGTTCAAGCGATAGTCATGAAAGTTTATTTTTCCTTTGAATTGAATGTGACAGTGATACAATTGCATAGTGATCTTTTTCCAGTTCACAACGGATGATCTGTCTATGTCCAGACACACATACACGATATTACAGACAAGGAAGCAAAAAAGGAAAATAAAAGAACATTGTAAATGCAAGGTGCATGTAACAGTTTGTTTGTAGCCCAAACAAGATACTCTTATAAGATAATGTAATCGTAGAAGAGCCAATGGTAATGCATGTTAGATATCTGATGGTGTTTTTCACTTGATTCATATTGCTTAATGACAGTACGGCACACGAGGAAAAAAACATGGGTAGGAAATGGGATATAAACAAATAAATGAGAGAATTTCCCTAAGGTGTTGTGTAGTCCTTGCTCTGGCACACAAGATCAAAACAACATGATCCAAAAAGTTAAAAGAACATGGTAAAAAAAAAAATGAAGATGAATTTTCTCTTTCTCAGTTGCCAGAAAGATGAAGATGAAGGAAAAGCAGAAAAAAAGGAAAGCATATGAACCCAAACTGACCCAAGAAGAGCTGATGGACTCATCAACATTCAAGAGGTTCTTGAACAGCATCGACAACATACTAGAGAATCTGGAGGATGTGGACTTCACTACCATGGGTAAATATCAGATCTGATAGATTTTTCAGTCAGTGTCACAGGTAAATATTAGAAACATGTTCCGGATTTTCCTAAAAAATCTCCTGAACTGAGAAAAAAGTATTTGGTAATTCCCCATTAATGATTAATGCAAGCCTATTTTTGGTGTTTTCTCGTATTTTGTTCTCCAAAAATGATTCTTATTATTCTTCATTAGTGGACCATTATGAGTTTCGGCCAGAAGGTTTCGATTTTTTTTTTTTTTTTCAACCAAACATCAACCATACCATATTTTATTGTGTGTCTTTTGTTCATTATTTATGCTTACAATAATATTTTCACTGTGTGTTTTCTAACAGCAGATGACGATGAGATCCCTCAGGAATTGCTGCTGGGTAAACACCAGCTGAATGAGCTGGGCAGCGAATCTGCCAAGATTAAGGCCATGGGCATCTGCAGCAGGGTACTTATACATTCTCTCTCTATATATATGCACATATATTCATATATATGGAAAAGTTAAAAAAAATGTGCATATAGTTTTACAAATG
Source organism: Monocentris japonica (assembly GCA_900323365.1). Classification (NCBI taxonomy): domain Eukaryota; kingdom Metazoa; phylum Chordata; class Actinopteri; order Trachichthyiformes; family Monocentridae; genus Monocentris; species Monocentris japonica. Next base: position 35,801 of record OOFE01012935.1, on the reverse strand, counting down.
TCATGGAAATGTATTGATGATCTTTTTTTCCCCAACCATTGAAATTTATTGTCAAGCATGGCTGTTTGTTGATCCACTTAAATGAGTAATAATAATTCAAATCAGAAATTTTCTGATAATATCAGTTCTAAGTGATAGTTGTAGCCAGCCAGAAATAAGACCTTGGGCATTCAGATCAGATTCAATGTGAAATATGTGACTTTTGCAACTTAGACTCTGACAAATATTGGTCATGGAAATTGTGCTATATGTCATGGAATAGTCTTGGAAAAGTCATGGAATTTTTTTCGCAAAAATATGTTCACGCACATACTTAGGGGATTCTAGCAAAAGTAGTCTGTTTTGCATGTTATCCACAATAATGTTTTGAGAGAGAAATGAGTTTTGAAGCTGGCATGTTGGCCTGGTCCAGTTGGACTGTTAGCATTACTGCTTCAGATGTAGATCTAAAGTATGTTGTTCTCTGTTCTCCTAGATACCATCAGATAAGCTGGTGAAGCTGCTGAACATCCTGGAGAAGAATATCCAGGACGGGTCAAAGCTCACCACGTTGATGAACCATGTGAGCGCCTCTCTCTTTCTGTGTTCAAAATGGTGTTTTACGTTAGTCACATTGGTAATTTGTTAAGATGAGACTCTCAGAAAATCATATCCATCTCAAACATTTAAGGATGTTCTCACTGATGACACTGGCAGACAATTAGAAACTGTGGGTGCAGTGTCAAAATAATATTTTTTGGTTGTTTGATTGATCTATCTTGTATCCTAGCAAAATTAAGTGATCTAATATGATGTCAAATAAAAAAGACTCATTAGTAAAACACTACAACATTGTTTCTTTCCTAGAGTGAGTAAACCATTTTCAGTTTTTCAATGTACTTTTTTGCTCTCAGGATCATGATGCAGAAGATGAAGAGAGGCTGTGGAGAGACCTGATCATGGAGAGAGTCACCAAGTCAGCAGATGCCTGTCTTACAGCCCTCAACATTATGACCTCAGCACACATGCCTAAGGCTGTCTACATAGAAGACGTCATAGAACGGGTGTTACAATACACCAAGTTCCATCTGCAGAATACACTGTATCCGCAGTATGACCCCGTCTACAGGGTGGACCCACACGGAGGTGAGGATAAGGCAAAAACGCCAGAGCTGTTTCTCTTATAAACCTTGGTCTTAGAATGGGGAGAGTGAAACTCTCACTTGTGGTGAATTTGGGTGGCCACAAAGCTTTGCCATGCATGCAAGAAGAACTAAGTGCCCAGCAGACAGACAAACAGATATGTAAGGATGTGATCCCTGATGTCTGGAAATCACAGAGCTCGCCTTTCAAAATAAATCTTTTTTCATTTCTGTCTTTATTAGGGATACGCTTTTTGTGATTGGCCAATGACCGACCTGATCACTGATTGAAATGATTAATTTTACTCAAACCTTTTACTAACAGAGGCACATATGTGCACAGCAAGAAATAGCATAAATAGCACCAATAGCATCCAATATAGCACTGTGTTTAACAGAGTTTTTCATTGCAGCAGTGTAGGCACTGCCTTCTGTTCAATATATTAAACTGGTTCTCTAAACCGGTTCATCTATGATCATAGACTGTGAAATTCAAAACACGTCAGAAATGAATTGTCAATGCCAGATGGACGACGTGCCTGTACTACTAATTTTCGCCTGCTTTTCTCATCGGCATTTAAAACTTTTTTTTTTTTTTGATTAGGCAGTTCAAACTGTGATTGGCAATGACCTATTTAGAACGCGTATTGGCCAATTATGATCAGTGGCTGATCGATTGGTGCACCCCTAGTCTTTATAGTCTCCCTGTAAATAAATATAACAGTAACAATAATAGGCAACAGTTGAAAGAATGTTTCATAGTTGGGTTGGAGAACCATGGCTAGATTGCAAGAGGATTAAAATGGGTTTGAAATGGGTGAGAAATTGGTATCTCAAGTTATTAATGCTGTTGTATAGGCTTGCTAAGGTATTGTCAGTTGGTACACTTGTAGTTTAAACAGGGTTAAATTTGACAGATACGCCTGACAGAAATGCATTTTGTACACTTAGGGCCCACTGAGAAAAAAATTGAAAAGGGTTGCTCTTGTCTATATAGGTGGTCTGTTGAGCTCCAAGGCAAAGCGGGCTAAATGCTCCACGCACAAGCAACGTGTGATCGTCATGTTGTACAATAAGGTGTGCGACATTGTGAGCAACATCTCTGAGCTCCTGGAGATCCAACTACTCACAGATACCACCATCCTCCAGGTAAGAACCAAATATACTTGCAAACACAGTTTGGTTTCAGTTTGCCTACCTATTCAACAAAGCAAATCATTTGACAAATAGTGGAAATCAAATGATGTTAGATGATGTCCACTTGACTTTGCTGACTTTCACCACCCTTATCTCCTCTTTCCCATTTATCATCCATGTCTCTCTCTCTCTCCTTTGTGTTATCTCACTCTTTCCTGATCTCTTCTTCCCCTCTTTTGCCCAGGTTTCTTCCATGGGAATTACTCCCTTCTTTGTGGAGAATGTCAGTGAGCTGCAGCTGTGCGCTATCAAACTGGTTACAGCAGTAAGCATTGTTTCATTTTTGTCTCAGATTTCGATATTGGGATCTTGTTTTATGTACCTTGGTTTTATTTATTCACTTGTATTTTGCAGTGTACAACATTTGGCCTTTTTCATGCTGTAAAACTGTTTATTATTATTATTATTATCATTATTATTACTACAGTGGAGTCCAAAAGTCTGAGTCTACCAACTCTTGTTTCATCATTTACCAAACACAATTTTTAGTCAAATGATATTTCTCAAACAAGACTACATAATTAAAAAAAATAATGTCATTAATAATGAAAAATATTTTTCAACAGAAATCCTTTTTCAAAGTTAAAGCACTAGCAATAGCGACAATAATGCATACCGGTGTGCTCAAAAACCTCTCCAAAAAGTCCAAATGGACCTAATGGTATCCAATGTTATCTAAATGATATTTAAATTATGGTACTGCATCCAAAACACTGTTGACCATAATTTCATTTACATAGTAGATACTAGGATGATTCTTGAACAATGTACAAATTGGTATTGCTGTCCAGTCAGACCAGTCTGCACTCACCCCGTTCTGAAACCAGTTCACACCTTTGTCCCTACTGGAGTCTAGGATGCTACTAACATTGCTGACTTCATCAGAAACAAGTTCCTCATTACTTGCGCAACAGATTTCATCCGATGCAAACTCCAGACGTGCTTTCTTGCCACCCTCCCGTACAGGCCATTTTTATGTAGAGCTCTTTATTGTTGACTGGTGCACCTTTACTCCACTCTCAGTCCCTCTGAAGGAGCTACAGAGTTCAGTGGTTGTTGGCCTCTCCGTGGCTTCCCTCATAGTACCCTTTTCACTCTGGGGCTATGACCCGGTTCAGATGTTGGTGTGAATGGGTCTACACAGGTTATCAGACCCGGGTCCATGACCCTGCTCTTGACCTGGGAATAACCCGGGTCAGATGCTGCTCGGCTGCAATGTTACGCAATGGACGGGAACCTCACAGAGGCGCATTATATGCAAGCCAGTTCACAACAAGGACCGTTTCAACAACTAACGAATAGAATGAATAACAACAGAGAATTGGAAAGATTCCAAAATCAGAGAGCCTCTGTCTTTGTGGGGAAGAAGAAATAAAGCGACAAATTACCAGGACTGTAAAAGATTAATTCTCTACGGCAATATTACAAGGTTACTTGTTCAGCCCGGTGCGGCAGTGACTTATACACTGTGTTTCATAAATAACCCATGTATATCCCAAGATTTGTGTGTGAAAGGGGTATAAGTCATCATCTTGCTCGGACAACAGTTTTGAGGGACAGCCTTTTCTAGGCAGTACCTGGGTGGCGTGATGCAGCTTCCACTTCCTAATTATTGATCTAACAGTGCTCACTGGGATAGCCACTTTATTCATATATTATTTTGCACCCTTTTCCCAATTTATGCATTTGTATTACTTTATCTCCAACTTCCGTAGAATGCTCTTAAGTCTTCATTTTCACACATTTCCTTTAGATGCACAGCCTGACTAATGATTCTTAAACAGAGTGGTGACGATTACATTAATGGTTCACAGGTAGAGGCCAATGTTAAGGCAATTGTGTCCTTGTTAGGGCAGTTTATTTCATTTGTGTAAACCTGGAGCTTCCACAGCACAAATATCTGTCAAATATCTGCTGACAAATAACACATTTTGGCTTAGAAAATATCATTTAAAGTATCATTTGTAATCCAGAGAAAATTGATAACTTTCAAGGGGTCTGAATACTTTTGCAAGGCACTGTATACACACACAGATGATTTTAAAGACTTATAAAGACTTTTGTATATCTGTCCACCCCTTATTGTTCTGCTCTAGCTCTAGTTTTACCTGAGTACAAAACTCTGAAGGTGAAGACTAATCTTCCTTTTATTATTTGTCTCCAGGTGTTCTCACGTTATGAGAAGCATCGACAGCTGATCCTGGAGGAGATCTTCACCTCTCTGGCCAGGCTGCCCACCAGCAAACGCTCCCTCAGGAACTTCAGGTATTCTGTTTTATATGTATGTGCATTAATGTTTGGCCATTTGATTTTGGAAGCAAGAGGCATTAATGAAGATCCATGACTATGATATAACTGCCATAACTTGGGCCTAGTCCAACACTTTTTTTCCCCCCCTCCAATGGAGCTCCCCATCGAAAGGAACATTATAGTCTTGATCAAGGCTTACTCTGTGTCTACACTCCAACGTTGTGGGTCTCCCATCTTTCTTTTCACGCACTGTGCTACCCATAATAATTTTAATAATCATATACTACCCTAATGCCTCTGTCTACTACCCAATAATAATAACTAGAATAATAACCAGTACCAATAATAATAATAATAATTCATCTAAAAAATGAGTTGACAGTATCCTGACGTATTGTGTCTTTAGGCTGAACAGCTCAGACCGAGATGGAGAGCCGATGTACATCCAAATGGTGACGGCCCTGGTGCTGCAGCTCATCCAGTGTGTGGTCCACCTCCCCCATGACAAGTATACCTTAGACGAGTACGACAGCAAGGTAGGACAGCAAACACACACACTCAGAATCACACTGTGACACACTACATGCAAACATAAGCACAGTCACATATGTGTTTGAGGTTAATCCAGTGAGTCCTGTTCTGTTTTAGGTGGATCAAGATTTGCTGATAACCAACTCCTATGAGACAGCCATGAGGACAGCACAAAACTTCCTCTCAGTCTTCCTCAAGAAGTAAGTACCCCCTCCTTTAAATATGCTATATATACAGTTTGATTATAATGCTGCATTGTAGTGTAACTAGTGGGCTACTAAAACCGCATCCATGAGAACTATATTAGCACAATGTAGCCTCCTTTCCATCAGGGGCAGTATTTCTCTTTTTGGATGCTCTAGAAAGAATATTTAAGTCTATTGGGTGGGGTGGGCACTGTAGCCAAATTCTCTCAAATAAAAATCAGTAAGTTGCTCATGGAGGCTTATTCAGTAATGTTTTTGCCTGAACTACAGTTTGCTGCCATTTTACTGGGCAGCTCCTTGTGCCTTTTTTAAATTTTGTTTTCTTCATTGATGATTTACTTGGGATTGTTTAATAATTGCCTGACAATTTTTAATTTTCTGCCTCTTAATTTGTCTGGTTCCCAGCCCTTCATTACCAATAATCTTTTTTTATTCTGATTCCTTCGTCTCACTTATCTCCTCACCCTGTTCCCTTTATCTGTCTTCCTCTGCTGTTCTCTTTCTCTTCCTCTTCTCCCAGGTGTGGCAGTAAGCAGGGAGAAGAAGACTACCGGCCATTGTTTGAGAACTTTGTCCAGGACCTGCTGTCCACAGTCAACAAACCAGAGTGGCCTGCTGCAGAGCTGCTGCTCAGTCTACTTGGCAGACTACTGGTTAGTGTGGTAGTCTCAGAGCTCTTTTCTAATTAGAAATGTGACCATATTTGTTGGAAGTGTCAGTAGTTTACTTGGCAGATCACTCAACAAATATTATTTTGCAATTACAGTTATAACCTTGTGCAGTGGTGTGGATGTTCGTGGTTATACACTTGAGTGTACAAAATATTTCATTTGCACCAGGTGCATAGCAGGTGCATTGTTGTTGTAGTTCCTCAAGTTGCCACTAAGGGCATGTTAGGAAAAACGTGGTGCTTTTTTGGAGTCTAGTTTTATTCTGTGCATTTTCATCTGGATGCAACGCAATTAATTTGTTTGTGGTTTGTTGTCAGGGCTTTCTGCCTTGTATTGTAAAACACTGTTCTCACTGTGTATTTTTAAGCACATTCTAAAGTAATAGCTAGTTCAACTTAAGGGCATGGTGTGATGATGGGATCAATGCTTCTCACTTTTGTTCTTTTTAGCATACTCACTAAAGTCTGTATATCTATGTAGCATGATATTGTAACAACGTGATAACAGTTGTTGCTGACTTGTACTCCACTGTTCTCCCCTTTTCTGTCGGTCTCTGCTGCCCCCAGGTGCACCAGTTCAGTAACAAGCAGACAGAGATGGCTCTGAGAGTAGCATCTCTAGACTACCTTGGCACAGTGGCTGCCCGACTGAGGAAGGACGCAGTCACCAGCAAAATGGACCAGAGATCAATTGACCGCATCCTACAAGAGGTAAAACCTCACTTTTTTTCTTCTTCCTCTCATTGTTAGGCTATAGTGAACTGTCTGTTGGTGATGATTATGTTTTGGTGTTGTATGTGCTGATTAATGTAATGTCTTGTGCCCCATGAGGGATAATAAAGTTTATCAAATCAAATCAAAATTGTGACTAAGGATGGATTAAGTATAGAACAATTGGAACATTGCACCATTTTGAGTCCCTAGTTGATGAACTCCAGTTTTTTATTCATTAATTAATTTAAAATCCATCATCATTTCATAATTGTTCAACACCGATCCATTTTCCTTCCCCACACTGATCCACCCTCATGAAAATAATTGACATTGCAGAACTCAAATAATTCCATTTACAAGCTTGCTGCTCGCTCAGGTTGCTAATATTGTGATATTGTGCACTGCCTACTGGCAGCTGCATAAGATTGAATGCTGGCTTCTGCTATGCTGGACCTCTCTGCCCTCATTCCTGTCTCATTTCACTGCATCTCTCTGAAAAAAGATGTTGAGGAAGATAAGACTGCCTAATCTCCTTCAGGAGAATAGGAAATTATGGATTCAACTCTAATTCTTGCCATGATCTTTCGGTAGACCCCAGGTAATGATGAGACCCAGCAGCTGCAGAAGGCTCTACTGGACTACTTAGAAGAGAATGCTGAAACTGATGCCTCACTGGTGGTGAGTGTACTACAGACACTGACAGAGCTTTAAAATCCTTCAGCCTATGTGCCTGTTCTAAATGTCTTGGTGGCCTTGAGTTTATTAATTTAATCTGGTTATTTAGCCACACAAGTAATTTAAAAGCACCTTCTAATTGGCAGCATTTACGCCAGATAGGTGTATCACTGCAAAAATCCATCTTAAAACCGCTACAGTGTTTGCGTGGACCTATTGTACAGACATTGATTAGGCTTTAACTAAATTCTTTTTTTCATTGATCTTGATTTTAAAGAAATCTTATTCTTGGAGTAAGCTTAATCTGAAACCTAGACCCTCTTTCTCCTTAAGTTTGCCAGAAAGTTCTACATTGCCCAATGGTTTCGTGATGCTACCACGGAGGCAGAGAAGTCCATACGGACCCAGAATCAGAAGGACGAGGACTCATCGGACGGGCCGCACCACGCCAAGGATGTGGAGACCACTGGCGAAATAATGCAGCGTGCCGAGAAGCGCAAGAAGTTCCTGCGCACCATTATTAAGACTACGCCATCTCAGTTCACCACACTGAAGTAAGAGCACGGATGTCTGTATGTCCCATGCATGCGCTTCATCTCATTTAACACCATCTCTCTTTTATATAGATATTTATTTCTATTGTACAACATGATATGGTGTATAGTAGAACTACTTGTCAGTGCCAGTTTCATGGTCAGTTGCATGGGTATATAATCTTAAATATTTTTCTTTTTTTGCGCTCCTCTTCCCCAGAATGAACTCTGACACTGTGGACTATGAGGACTCCTGTCTGATCGTGCGTTATTTGGCCTCCATGAGGCCGTTTGCCCAGAGCTTTGATATTTATTTAACACAGGTAAGTTTCAAGTATTACTAACATATGTATCAGCATGTGTTCATTCACCAAAGGTAGGCAGGGATACACCTGAACTGCTACAGAAAACGTGAAATAAAATGTAAATGTACGTTGTTACAGGAATAGAACAAGAGCTCATTTATTATTCAGTTTTCATGATTTTGTTTTAAAATATACTGTGGATCAGGATAGGAATAATATTTGTCATGATGTTTTGCAAATAAATGTAATAAATAATAAATAGTAATAATAAAAGTTGAATTGAATGAATTTGAAGACTGAAGTCCTCACAGGCAAAACAGTCACAATACTGGACCCTGATTGGCCGACAAGACCAGCTCCTTGAAGTAAATTGAAGTAAACCTGCTGAGTGGATGCTTTCCAGTTCAAATGCTGCAAAGTGGCTTGATTGGATAGATTTCAGGAATTCTTTAGTGATCATTAAGACCAAGTCCCATTGTGATACATTTACTGGAGTTAGTCTGAAACTTCCTGGGGAAAAAGGGTGGACTTTTGAAAATGCAATAACTTGAAACAAAATCAAATATCACCAAGGTCTCAATTAAATGTCTTTTATCATATATGCATATGAATAGAGGACATTTTGAATTTTTTTAATATGGGACCTTTTGATTTTTAGCTTTTATCTTAGATGCCTCAGCTTTGATTAGTAGAGTAGTAGACCTTTGACCAAACTCACACTCTCCACTGGCTTTACAGTGATGGACAATGGCAGATGGAGTTAAACCAGCCCTGACTTTCTCAAAGCAGATGTGTGGGGTGCATTTCTGATTTCAAAACTCAATAAAAGCAACGTCCTTGGGCAAATTTATTATTTGACTTTGATTTACTCACGTACTAAGTTTGATGTACAAACTTAGATGCTCACCTGACTAAATGCCATTTGGTTGTTGTTAAATGTTTGGATCTGAAGCAGTTACTATTGGTTAAGGCATTCACCTGTTAACTGCTGTCTACTTCAGTCTGTGCACAGAAAAGTGTGGCAGTGTTCATCTGTAAGGACATAAACCCATATGCCTAATTTGCACTTTTCAAAAGCACATAAACTGTGATTGTGTTTGCATGTTATAAGTTCCACCCTGTAGTATTTGTCGATATGCCCTATTTAAGTAAATTCGGTATCATTTTTCCTCACATTTAATATATTTTGTTCTGTGGAATGTATTAAACTGTCGACTGCAGTCAAGTGAGCAAATAATCTATATATCTTAATTGTACAGTGTTGATAAATATGATCAGTGGTTGTGAAACCAAATTGTGAGCCAGAGAATTGAAATCGACTTTTCACTTCCGATTTCCATATCTATTAAAAAGATGATTAGTTAATGTAATAATAGGCTGTTTTGAATTTATCAGAGGATGTGGTAAGGATGCTAGTGCCGTGTGTTTTGCATCGAGATTGTTAATTTAACAAGCGAACTGGAACTCTACTTAGGTACATTTAGAACCAGCTCAAAAACGTTATGTGCGGAAAGACTTAAATTCCTGGCTATTTCATAGTTTGTCCGAAAAAAAAAAAACCCACAAACATGCTGCCTTAGAGTTTTTATAGAAGTGACCTGTTTATGTATACTTTTACCGAGAATATCATCCATGATAAAGTCCCTAACTTTATGTTGTGTTTCTAGATCCTACGAGTCCTTGGGGAAAGTGCCATTGCTGTGAGAACTAAAGCCATGAAGTGTCTGTCTGAGGTTGTGGCTGTGGACCCCAGCATACTGGCAAGGGTGTGTGTGTGTGTGCGTGTGTGCCTGTGTGTGTGCCTGTGTGTGCGCGTGTGTGTGCGCGTGCGTGTGCGTGTGCGCGCGACAATTTGTCTTGTCTGACTGGCACACACATGAATTTCTACTTCTGCATTCATTATGTCAGCTCTCTTGACTTCTATTTTCATCATATTCTTGCTCTATTAAAATGTCTCTCTCGTTATTTACTCTATGCTATTCTATTGTGTTAAATTATAAGCCTCTACTTCATATTCTTATTCTTTTCTGTTCTTTCACAAAACCTCTGGTTGGATATTTTCTTATGGTCCTTTTTTCTCCCCTCCTCTCTATGCCTCTGCAGTCGGACATGCAGCGTGGTGTCCATGGTCGGTTGATGGACAACTCCACCAGTGTGAGAGAGGCAGCTGTAGAGCTGCTGGGCCGATTTGTGCTCAGCAGACCTCAACTGACTGAGCAGTACTACGACATGCTTATAGAGAGGATACTGGTAAATGACCCACACAGACACACTTCAATATTGGGGGTTTTCCCATGGCTTTTTGAGAGGCCCAGGCAATATGAATACAACCTTGGAAAGTACATAAAGCCTTCAGAACCTATTCAAATAACACTAAAAACTAATAAAAACACTAAAAACACTACTGGAACTGAGTTTGAAGAAAATATAGTAAAAATTGTTGGATGTTTCCCTTTTTTTTTTTTTTTTTTTTTTTTTTAGGTGATAAAAATACTTAAATGAGCTGCCAGAGTTTAAAGGCTACACACAGTCCAACATGGTGATGCAAGTCATTGTGATGACTTTTGTATACGCTATTGATTTAAAAAACTTCCTACTCTGTCTTTGTACTAACAGTCTTGGGACTTAAGGCATTGAAATTGTTGCACCTGTTGTCATGGAAATAGTCTGAAGAGTTCATGGAAAGTTCACACTGCCCATTGAATGGTCTTATACTGCCACCCACTGGCAGAATAATGCGATTGCACCCCATGTTCTAACCTAAATAGAAACAAAAGGCAGTTTTCGATGTATTGTTTGCAGATTGAACACCCTATACAAATCCAAAGTACAAGAGTTTTTCTCGGTCCACAGGACACTGGTATCAGTGTGCGGAAGCGGGTGATCAAGATTCTGAGAGACATCTGTCTAGAGCAGCCAACCTTCAGCAAGATTACAGAGATGTGTGTAAGGATGATCCGCAGGGTCAATGACGAGGAGGGTATCAAGGTATGCATGCACTAAAATAATCAAGGATTGTGTTTTTTTTGCTTTTTCGGAGACATGACTCCTATTCATTTTTCCTTAAGATTCCTGTTTGGTATTGTCAATATTGTTTCCTTTATCTTTGTATCTTGTCCTGATCATATCACTGTACATTATGAAATGCAAAACCTCTCTCTTTCTCCAATACAACATAAATCTCTTTTGCCCCATACACAACACAAACACAAAGCATTGCTGCATGTACAAAGTCTAATGTCTTAACTAATGTAATGCCCTACGTGCTCTTGTTCTTAAGAAACTAGTGAATGAGACATTCCAGAAGCTGTGGTTCACTCCAACTCCAGCCCATGACAAGGAGACCATGACCAGGAAGATCCTCAACATCACTGACGTGGTGAGTAGTATGCTTGTCACCATGTTATGTCACCATGCCGTTACTAGGAAAGAAACCTTGACATGCAAATTTCCCATATCAAACATAATATTAAACCTTCACAAACAGGCAGTAGTTGTGGTCTAATGCTGAATGTTAGCCATTGTGTTGCTTATTCTCATGTCTGATGTTTTCTTCAGGTTGCAGCATGTAAAGACACCGGTTATGACTGGTTTGAGCAGCTTCTTCAGAACGTAAGTGTTTATTTAGTCTTGTGTTTGGAACATATCAATGTCAACCCTCTGCATTTTAAAAGTAAAAATTGTCTATCTTGTTCCAGCTGTTTAAGTCTGAAGAGGATGCGTCATATAAACCAGCCAAAAAGGCGTGTGTTCAGCTAGTTGACAATTTGGTGGAGCACATCCTCAAATATGAGGAGTCTCTTTCAGGTACGTAGTCCTGTCTATCTGTCTACCACGACTTGAATAGTGTCACACTATAGTAATTCATCCTTTTTCTCTGACACCAACTTTTCTACTCCAATTGCAGTTAGTCATTTTTTCTATAATACATTCCATACGAATGCTTGCAAATATGTGCAAGTAAGTTTTTATTTTTAAGTAAGCACATTTTTGTATGTTTATTTTTTCATAGCGCTTTGTTTTTTTTTTTTCTTCTGCCTTGTAGAGAACAAAGGTGTAAACTCAACACGTCTGGTGGCGTGTATCACCACCTTGTACCTGTTCAGCAAGATCAGGGCCCAGCTCATGGTCAAACACGCCATGACCATGCAACCCTACCTGACCACCAAGTGCAACGTAAGTCATCTTCGTCATCTAATCCATTGTCATAAGTCTTAAATGATGATCTTGACACAGGTCAGAATGAAAAATTACAATACCCTGTCATCTAGTTATCTTTGCTCAATAAATCATATCATCACACCATATTGGGATTTCCATCAGTTTGAGTTTCTTTAAAATCAGTTTTCCCTTTTAAGGCCTTTTGACCTTTTTCACATTTGTATAACTTGGTAGCGATTGGCACTGCACCATTTGTGGGGGTGACATGTTGGCAGCAACATGCCAAGACTTTATTAGTTATAAGTTATAATGGTAGATGGTTAATGTGTTTTAATAATGTATGATCATTAGTTTACATTCTGATTGTCTTGCCAATTAACTTCATTGTGTTCTGTTTGCCGATCACAAGAGATCTTGTAGTAATTATAATATGTGGTGTTATATCGTGTCCCCTGCAGACTGCCAATGACTTCATGGTTATCTGTAATGTGGCAAAGATCTTGGAGCTCGTGGTTCCTCTGATGGAGCACCCCAGTGAGACCTTTCTTGCCACCATTGAAGAAGACCTCATGAAGCTCATTATCAAATATGGCATGACGGTGGGTGGCAGTGGCTTTCCAGGAACCTATATTTACAAAATAATTCTTCTTGTTACCAAATACTGATTCTGATTTTTGCTGGTATTCTTGAGGCTTATCTTGTTGAGTCTTTACTAACCTATTTTATTCAGAGTATAGTACATAGTACAGACTTATAGTAGCAATATAATAAATGTATCGATATAGTAATACATGTAGATATCTTTTTTTTTCCAAAAAAACCTAAGGGCCTCGTTTTTATCTTCCCACATTTTGGGTTCCCATTTTTGGGAAAGAATACCAGTATAGCACCAGTCTTAGTATTGAAGTCTAATCAATCACAATATATAGATGGTATGATGTCTTTGACACTTAAATCTCTGTCTTTCCTCTAGGTGGTCCAGCACTGTGTGAGCTGTTTAGGAGCTGTTGTTAACAAAGTCACTCACAACTACAAGTTTGTCTGGGCTTGCTTCAACAGGTTCTATGGTGAGATACTCAAATAGCAACTTTGACTCGCACACTTACTTTTTGCAATTATTCTACATCAATCTGCAATATTGCACTTAGAAGTGCCACATTTATTACATTCAAAGGCATTTATTACATTCAAAGGCAGAGAATATAGCTTTATTGTAATATAACAATTTCCTTACACTAGCAATGCAGTGTTTCATCCATATTCAATTCATAAGTGGTGCTAGAACCAGGAAATAACCACTGCTAAAGAAAATATGAAATAAAGACGGAAAACCAAATCGAGCAAATTAATTTCCCCCATGAGGGTGGAAAAACGTTCTGCAAAAGAAAAAAAACTAGTAAGCACGAGTGATGTGAGGTTCTTTAATTGTTTGCAGTTAACCTAAAATGTTTTTCTGTAACCTCCAGGTGCGCTTAACAAATTGAAGATTCAGCATCAAGAGGATCCTAACAGCACCACGTTGGTAGCCAACAAGCCTTTCCTGCTGCGATCACTCTTCACTGTGGGTGCCCTGGGACGACACTTTGATTTTGACCTGGAGGAGTTCAAAGGCACCAACAAGGTAGGATGATGATTGCTATTTATTTCTAATCTCTGTATTTCTTTTTTTTTCTGTTATCCAAATTCTTTCAGATTTAACTTTTAATGGACCCTGTTCAATGGCATAATTGTTGAAACATTGTTATCTGAAGACAGATGACAATAATTATATTAAGTCCAATACAGTGGGCTCTCTTTGGGCTACCACAGCAAGAAAACAGCCACTGATAGAGAAAATGTGAATAGAGTCTAGTTTAAGCACTGCAACCTATGCTAGAACCAGGACCAAAATAGGGTTAGATGTTGAACCAAAACCATTGTTGCCCTACCACTACAACATATTCTTGAGGACAAACTGTCTCTCACGCAGCTCTATTTACCGTGTGTGTATGTTTATTGTGTCCAGGTGGTGATCAAGGAGAAGGTGCTGGAGCTGCTGCTTTACTTCACCAAACATGATGACGAGGAGGTCAAAACCAAAGCCATTATCGGCTTGGGTAAGAAGAACAGGCTTACCTATATGATTGTATTTAAGAAATGTAAAGGTCACCATATAGCTTGCATATGCAAAATGAGTAGCCGCTGAGTATTTTGAAAGGTTGATAGCATGGGTTTGTGTGACAGAGTGACTGACTTACTGTGTCAGGTACATGCTATGAATTTGAAAAAGTGGGGCTACAGTATGGTTGGGGACACACTAGAGGATATTTGGGACAATTTTCGCCAGATTTGCCCATCCTGACAATCGTAGGGGAAATTCCAATCGGTGACTTGGTCAGGACCGATGGTCGGCAAAGACTATCTGGTAGTGTGAAGGGTTTACAGATTCAATCTTAAACACCCCAATCGACTCGCAGACTGATCTGAGCCACCCCAATAATATCAAACATTGAATATTTAAGACTTGACATCTGCATGGGTTCAAATTCTGTGTTTTTTGAATTTTTGTATCTCAAAATTTGTGTCATGAACCTTACAGTCTCTTGCTCAAACATGTCTTTGCTCTGTGTCATTGTCTTCTCTCAGGCTTCCTTGTGATCATGCATCCCAGCCAGATGTTTGTGCCCGAGGTGAAGGCTTTGTACAACGGCATCCTGGCCGACAGCACCTCCTCCATCAACCTCAAGATCCAGATCCTCAAAAACCTCCAGACATACCTTCAGGAGGAGGACACACGGATGCAGGAGGCTGACAGAGAATGTATGTATAGGCCTGGTCACAGCTGTAGTAGCAGCAATGATGGTCTCATTTATCAGCCTCATGATTTAGGGCTCCAGACTAACTTTTTCTACTGGTGGCATATATTGTTTGTTGGTGGCACCAGCAGATACTTTGGTGGCACAAATACTTTGGTTCTGAAATTGCTTAACACACAGTAATTAATGTTGTTTATTGAAATATGTTGCCTGTTGAGATTAATATTGTGCTTAGAATGTGTCAATATGTTGTGTCAACTGAATAAACATAGATAATGTGATAGGTAATGGCTCTATCAGGCAACTCTATTCACATCTTTATACACTAATAGATTTTGGTTTGTTTTATGACAGACCTGAAAACTTCTTTCACACAAAACCAAACCAATTGACACTAGCCAATGTTACATCAGATCTCTGCAATAGTGCAATAAATCAGGAAGCTAAGTAGGCAATGGGCCAAATGAAAATTTGAGCAATTGGCTTTACAATTGCAGTCAATATACTGTCCTGTCTTACAAGACAATATGGCTCAGTTTATTGCATTAGTTTGTATTTTACAATTTAACAGGTCAACACATGCATGCATGAATCAGAAATTGATTCAGAAATACTTGAGTGCAAAACAAAATGATGGATGTGGATACTTGAACAGCTGTCTCACCTAGTTTCAGGATTTGTTTCTCCACAAATACCAAGGCAAGCGATTTACATTGGCTGAATGGATGATTACAGTTTCCTAGGCCTCCTAGACTAGACAAATAGACTAGTTTGAACCATGACAAAGTGAAATTAAATGATTTTCTCTTTTGGCTTGTATAAATTAATACATCTGTTTGCTGCAATTTCTATTCTAGTAAGTAAGCATTAACATGATGGTATGATCAGGCCAAATGGCATTACATTTATCAGACCGTTAATGAAGAACTTGCTTACCTACTGAGGGACAGCTCTGAATGAGGAAGAGAGGATTGGAGCTCTAACAGCTCTGCTTTTAATAAATGGATTAGCCTTCTAAATCTCTTTAATAGAGTCTTTAATAGCTTTAGAAAACACAAAACATTACATAAAGGACTACAATGACTTTTGGGGGTGGGGGAAATTGGCTCGTTGGTCAACTTAACCTTTATTTGATGAAAGGATTGGCAGAAAAAAAACAGCCACATTAAATATTACTAGTTGCCTACAGGCACTTAATGTACTTTATGCTAACATGTTGGCATGTGCACAGGACAGAGAAATCTACTAGAGACACATGAGATCATTTTGGTGGTACACCTATCATAACATATAAAAGATAAGTTGTCCAATGAGCCAATTTCCCCAAAAGCTGGTGTAGTCCATCTAGCTAAAATTTTCCCATGGTTTAAATGGAGAAGAACACTTGTAGTCTTTACATCCATGCAGTTTTCCCTTTTTAATTGTGAGCTTTCGGTTTTTATTGGCCTTCATCAGAGCATCACAGCATGTAGTTATAAACTTAACTTTTTGTCCCTGCAGGGAAGAAGCTGTCAAAACAGGAGGATCTGAAGGAGATGGGGGACATCTCTTCAGGGATGAGCAGCTCCATTATGCAGCTCTATCTTAAGCAGGTGCTGGAGGCATTCTTCCATACCCAGTCCAGCGTACGGCACTTCGCTCTCAACGTCATTGCTCTCACACTCAACCAGGGCCTCATTCACCCTGTACAGGTAAAAGATGTTATACTTTTACTTGTATAAAGGGGTGTTAAGTAATCTGGGACCTCTTAAGGACCATATGGATTTGCAACAACATCTGTAGTAGTTGTGTCCTCCTACAGAAGTCACTGACACAGACCCACTTCCGACCCCCTGCCCCCTGTAATTGACACTATGTGTACCATAGAGATGAATAAGCTAACTAGTGTGAGTGAATTATTGAGTGAATTTCAAATCCAGAGGGTGGGGAGGTTTTGTTCAAAAACCTAGCATGGGCCGGATGGTGAGTTAGGAACAGCAGAAATCTTAGCACCTGGTGAAATAATAGTGCATCATTGGTATTGATCAATGATAATATCAACCACCCTGCAGATATATTATGGTCAATTTGTGCTATGGGGCAGTAAAAACCTTACTTAATTCCCCTTTAACCTATAACTATGAAAACATCTAATGCTTTCCAAATGATATCTTTTTTTGTCCTATGTCTGCAGTGTGTCCCCTACCTCATCGCCATGGGAACGGACCCAGAGCCCAGCATGAGGAATAAAGCTGACCAGCAGCTAGTGGAGATTGACAAGAAGTACACAGGATTCATCCATGTAAGTTGGTGTGCAAAGTTATGTCCAATTTCTAAATGAATGACTCACTTTGCTACTAGAGAACTAAGTAATTTGTACCTGGATAAGGAATATCAAGTGAGTCTACAAAGGTAGTTCCATATTGATTGAGTGGTTAACTATCAGTTCTCCTCTGTCAACCCTCAATACTAATTGACTACTAGATGATCACTTAGCCACTTGGCTAGCAGTGTCTTAGCTCTCAAAGTGTATGACAATGCCAAAGATGTGTTCAAGTTCAAGAGTTTTATTGCCTGTTTGCGACAAGTACAAGCACATTGGAATTCTTACTCCTGGTCATTCCGCCATCATACACTATACAATACAATACACTATACTATACACTGAATAAAAAAAAAAGGAGATATAAAGATGTGCAAGAGCTTTGTGTGATTTTAGAATTATACAAAGTGTCTATTGGAAATTTGAGAGCACATCCCTCTCAATGTCACATCCCAATTTAATAAAGAAATGCATGAAAGCATTCATGCTTCATTACGCATGGCTGAGTGCATGGTGAGTGGATTTCAGTCTTCCATTGATGGTCAATGGAACAGCCCAAGGGCTATGCACCTTAGCTAAGCATCACAGATTAAAGTCCTTACCTCTCTGGGTTCTAGCTTTATAATACTTTTCCCAAATTCACAATGTAGACTGAACCTCCCCCAGTGCTG
Source organism: Monocentris japonica (assembly GCA_900323365.1). Taxonomy (NCBI): domain Eukaryota; kingdom Metazoa; phylum Chordata; class Actinopteri; order Trachichthyiformes; family Monocentridae; genus Monocentris; species Monocentris japonica. The sequence goes on along the minus strand of OOFE01012935.1, from coordinate 17,670 downwards.
GGAAAAATAGTGGAATGTGAATTCCAAATTCAGTGTTTTCTTAAATTGATGACGTTTCCCCCTCAATAACATTTGCCCCAACAGTGGCATCTAACCTTTTATCCCCATGTTCTTTCTCAGATGAAGGCAGTTGCTGGTATGAAGATGTCATACCAGGTGCAACAGGCCATCGCCTCATCCCGCAAGGCCATCATAAGAGGTTTTAGACAGGACGAGACCCACTCAGCACTCTGCTCCCACCTCTTCTCTATGGTCAGGGGGAACCGGCAGCACCGAAGGGCCTTCCTCATCTCACTGCTCAACCTCTTTGATGACAGTGCTGTAAGTTAACCTGCAATCTTAATGCTTGGCAAAACCCAGTGTGAAATGACATTTATTTGCTAGTTGCAACTGCTAAACCACATGCTATGGAAAACAAGTGAAAACTAGCTTAGTACTAGTTACATGCTCATCATTTGAGTGTCTTGGCAAGTGATATAATAAATGTAGAGATTTCGGCCTGTCAGGGATAAAGACACCATCTCTAATCCTTTATCAGCATCTTTTAGAGAGATGACAAAAGGGTTTGGAGTTGAAGTGTTACATTTCATTAGTTTACAGTCTTCCTGATGTCTAACCAATCTATGTATGGATGAAACAGAAAACAAAGATAACATCACTACCGTATTCATTGCCAGCACTGCTGCCAAGCATAAAAATGCTCATAACTGAACGTCGCTGTGCGAGCAACTGTGTAATTTACCCAACCCATATTTGCTTTCCACTATGGATTCAAAGCATCAGCCTTCTGATGACTAGCTTTTGGCGGGGGATTGTACTTGCTGTTGTGTCTCTCAATCACGCTCTTGCTCTCTCTCTGCTTCTTTTCTCTGCAGAAGACAGAAGTGAACATGCTGCTGTTTATAGCAGACAATCTGGCCTGTTTCCCATACCAGAGCCAGGAAGAGCCTCTCTTCATCATGCACCACATAGACATCACCCTGTCTGTGTCCGGCAGCAACTTGTTGCAAACCTTCAAAGAGGTAGGACACTGTTATTGAACGATGCTTACATCTAAAAGTTCCCAGTTGGGGGTGTGCTTCCCATCAGGATATTGGTTTGAAGAATCTTTAAGATCACACGACAGAAGAAAACAAGTAATTAATGTTACATTTATGGAGTCCATTCAAGATATGGAATCAGTTCAATTTTCTTTTTCACTTTCTTTCCTGTTTCCTAGCTTCTGCTAAAGGAGCCACGGCGTAAGGAGAAAAAGGTAAAGAAGAGCTGGAAGAATACAACGGATGGGGACGAAGAGGAGAAAATGAACTGCGACTCTCCCAGGAGCCACGAGGAAGAAACCATCAACAGTGATGATGATGAAGATGTGGTACGGCGGCCCAAAAAGGTCAGAAAACCTGTCACAGATTCAGAGAGCTCAGAGTCGGATCTGGAGGATTTGGATGTGGAGGACGCAGACAAGGTAATGAGGCTCCTCCCAGAGAATCCCACCGCTCTCTTGGACTTTGCCAATGCTGTGCAGGGCATCTTGTTGCTGCTGGTGCTCAAACAGCATCTGAAGAACCAATATGGATTCTCTGACAGGTAAGATCTACAAAACCTGATGTCATTATAAGCTTTATCTAAAAGGACATACATTAACTTTTCAATATAGATTACTTGTATCATTCAACTGTTCATTAGTAGCTTATGGACAATAACCCATGTCCCCCATCACTCACATTTTTTTCTTCCAACAGTAAAATTCAGAAGTACTCTCCAACGGAGTCAGCCAAGGTGTACGACAAGGCAGTGAACAGAAAAAGCAATGTTCACTTCAACCCTCGGCAGACCATCGACTTCATCTCCATCAACATGTCCAATGCCACACTTACTGAAGACGTCAAAAGACGGATAGTCAAACAGTACCTAGATGTAAGCAATAAGGCCTAACCAATACAGGAGTTTTGGATTATTTACCAATTAATCTGCTGATAGGCATTTTGCTATATTATTTCTTTTCCTCTCTCCATTCACTTAGATTAGCCTGTAATGAAAGACATTGAAGCTGTGATGATGGATTTCTTTGAATTTGAACAAACTTTGTTTAAAAATATCAGTCACATCAGAAATTCTGCTTTTCTTCTTAGATCTGGAGCGAATGTAGACCAGTATAAAAAATTTAGACCAATGTTTGCTGATAATATAATTATATAGGACATTCCTGTCTGTTCTTAGTGAGCAACAAATGTCATCAACTGGCCGGTTTTACCCAGAGCTGTCTATCTTGTAAGAGTTAAGCCATCAAATCATTCCAGGCCCCAATAGATCCCAGTGTTTACCCCAATGCCATTCTATAAAACGTGACTCTGGGAAGTAAAAATTTACCTTCTGTGGACTGCAAAACTTTGTTTAGTATGTCTCTGAGGGCCAATTTCTCCTCTTCTCACTACACAGTTCAAAGTTCTGATGGAACACCTGGACCCAGACGAGGAGGATGAGGAAGGAGAAGCGTCTGCTAGTGCTAACATCAGAAACAAAGCCATAAATGCTCTGCTGGGAGGCTCCGGCCCCATGTCAGGACCCAGTCCAAGGAACCAGGCAGGACCAGAGACGGATGATGATGACAGTGATGGCGATGAGAGGAACCCTGGGGTGAGACAGACACACACAGTAGTCATAAAATACATTCAAAATTGTGGAAAAATAATTGAAAGATTTCAACTTTTCCATTTCTCTCCTCTCTTCAGTCGTCACGAAGGTCAAAGCGATTGGGCGACCCCTCGGACCCGGGCCGCATGAGTGAGACAGTGGAGGCTATGGATGTGATAGCCCTCTGCTGCCCAAAGTACAAGGACCGGCCGCAGATAGCTCGGGTCATCCAGAAGAGCTCCAATGGATACAGCATCCACTGGATGGCCGGCTCCTATTCAGGGCCCTGGGCGGAGGCCAAGAAACGGGACGGCCGCAAACAGGTGCCTTGGGTGGACACTATTAAGGAGTCGGATATCATCTACAAGAAGATTGCCTTGACCAGCAACCACAAACTGAGCAACAAAGTAGTGCAGACTTTACGCTCGTTGTATGCAGCACGGGAGGGAGGGGCTAGCTAATGGCCCCCGTTGTTTTTTTTTTGTTTTTTTTTTGGTCCCCACCACCCCATTTCTACTTTATCTATCAGACACCTCCTCCTCCCTGCTCCTGCTCCTCCTCAACAACACAGCCAAACTTCACTGGATTCCTACCTTCCTCCTCTCCCTCCTCATTTTTGTAAGAAAACACAAGAGAGCAAGAATATTTGACACTACATACTTTTACATGCGTTATTCTTGCAAAAAAGAAAATGAAACAAAAACAAAAGACTTATATTAGAGAGACTGCTCGTTTTGTTTGTGTACAAGTGCAGAGGATAGAATCCAGAAGGCATTAAAGGAATAATTCACCCAAATTATCCCTTAAAAAGGCTATCAGAGAAGAGACCCGGAGGGAAATGTTTTGTCAACATTGTTGTGGGAGCTCCTTCGCTGTTGTGCAGCAGATTCTAGTCGCTCATTTCTACTCCCACTGTATCATAGTTTAACACGACAAAAAACTAAAATGTTTATATCTCTGAAGACAAAAAAGCTGTAAAAAAAGAATAAAACCTTAAGTGAATGTTGGAAATTAGTCTTTTTGATGTTCTTATTAAAAAGTGTTTTTGGAGTTTATTATACTACTAGCACCATGATGGTTTTTTCCTTTTAGCTTTTAGATCTTTGAAAAGAAAAAAAATAAGAATTTTTATTTTTGTTCACTTTTATTTGTCCATGCTGTACAATGGCAGAGCCCTCTGGATATAATTTATTCTATTTCGAACTACGCATGCAGTATATGTGGCCTATTGCAGGAGGATATTTTGTAAATGTAGATTTTGTTGTATTAGGTCACCCTAGTAATAAGAGGAAAGGGGATCCATACCCCTTTTGGTGGAACAAATACTGCAATAAATTTTCTACTTCTTTGTCACTTGTCTGCAAAGTGTTAATCTGATCTTTTCATTTTGCAAATAAGCAAGGATATCATTTTGGACCTTGATATTGCCAATAATTAAGAACAATGATTTTAAGGAATTTATGTTGTACTTAATGCATATAAGGTACTACATAACATGAATAAGAACATAATTCAAATGTTTGCAAAAAACCGCAAACCAGGTATTTCCGGGTTCCACCTGACAGATGAACAAGTGCTTTGACGTTGAGAACATGGAGATGACTAAAAACGCGTTTTGGCTGCAAGTAAAAGCGCTCCTAAGGAGACGTATGGGGTCCTTTCGATTGACAGCTAGTACATCCGGAAGGATAAAGCACAAAGACAGGCCTGGATTGATGGGTTGGATCGAAAGAGGAGCCGGAGGTCCATTTACTTGCCTGTCTGCCTAGCTTTAGAAGTGGGGAAATCTAAACTGGCTGCCAACAAATGGCCATGTTTGCGTGTTTTGCATGGTAAAATGTTGGAGACGGCCTTAAATCAATCTCACCACTGACACTGAATATGACCCTTTTTCTATGTGACAATTATTATTATTAGTAGTAGCAGTATAAGCAGAAGTGGTAGTCGCAGACGTAGTTGAAGTATTAGTAGAAGTATCAGCAGTGACAGAGAGCTGTGTGTGTATCTATGGCTCCTCTGTATTTGTGGGTTGAGTTGAGTTGATGAAATCACCTGTGTGCTGTGCTCTGAACATTGTTCTTCATTCATATGCTGCCAAAAAAAAAATGCGGAAGAAGTAAAGTCGCATCCAAATTTTGAATGGTAGCATACGATTCATGACTTTACTGAACATTTTAAAATTTGAACGACAGTTGATTGCTTAAATGGTGCAAAAGCAGTTGAAGGACCATAAATGCACGGGAGAATAACTAACAGAATAATTATAAAGAAGTAAATAAGAGGTGTAAGTGTAAATGCTGAAAGCAAGCACACTAATTATTTACATTGTTTGGACTGTTTATACAACACCGGGCTGTCTGTTTTGTTGTTTTGAACTTGTTCTAAGCCATGTCGTGCAGTTGGTGAAACACTTTTGGTCCAAGCGGCTCTCCGTACCCTGTGTAAACGTCACCGTCGTCCGTTGGTTTGTAATGTTTTGGCGGGTTTACGAGTGTGTCGTCTGTAGGATTATAAAACATTACTTTCCGGCTACAAGAAATGGATCGGTGTGTTTTGAATGCGGTTAAAGAACCATTTAACGTTTTATCGTTTTACAAAACTAATCTGTAGTCAAAGCGTATATTCTGACGCAAACTAAATTAACCCAGTTTGCCGTGTTGTGTTTTGTTTAGCATTGCTAGCCAGCTGCCCTTACTATGGTGGTTTTATATATGCAAAGTTAGCTACGTTGCGTTAGCCGAGACTTCATCATTTTATTGTTAATTTCCTAACTCAACTTTTTTGCTTGATGTAAGGCCATTAATTATCAAACATGCTCAGTTTAGTCTGGAACTGAAATTCAGATGACGGCTAGCATTATCGCAATGATATGTAATATAACGAACGGGAGGAGTTGCTGTTACTGTAACAATGCTATTCAACAATTCCTATTTCTTATTTAATTCATGTCCAGTGGAAGGATGAACCGAGTATCCAGCAGCAGACTGTCGGAGCTACCTATACGGGTGGCAGACAGCAACAGGATGAGCATGGTGTATACCACACCTCAGAGGTTGGTTTACTAATTATATTGTATGTAACATGAATAATTTCTTCTTCAATTCAGACAATGAAGCCAATCATTGACTGTTTACAGTATGAGATTGTAGCCTACATAAGATCACTCAGTTTATCCTACACTGTTAAGAACTGAAAGTGGCAGTATGAGACACAAATAAGACATAGATTATGGTTTCATGCCATCTCCCATAGGTTTCAGACTGGCACTCTTCACCAGGAGGAGACAGATATATTAGGGAATGAATATTATTTTATTAGAAGCTGCACAATTTATGTTTCAACTAAACATTGGCATTGGCTTATGATTGACTTTCGTGATTGAAGATATGATGACTCAATGAAGAAAAACATTTGATGGTAATTGAATTAGGGGCGTTCAAAGAGATTTGTTCACTTGGAAAGAAATCAATGATCGGAACATGTCATTGCAGTTTTTTGTAGCAGCCAAATTTAAGAGATATTTATTAAAATGTTATGAATGTCATGTTTTCCTGCTTTTTGTGTTTTACTGATATCTGTGATCATTACTGTATACATGATGTAAAGATCTACCTATATGACCATTGACCCTGCGGTATGGTTTTATTATTTTTTTTATAGTAAACAGCCTTCATTTGGAAAGCTCAACATACCCAAACCTCAGTCTGTGACCTCTGAAAGGCGGACCAGCTTCTTTGGTGCTCGGTATGTAAAGTTCCTCAAAACAGAAAGCAGGCAAGAGATGCTGATTGGCATGTCATAGCTCTTTCAAGGAGTGGAGTGAATTATTTGACTTTTTGAGTACCTTTGAGAGGTTACCAAGGAGCTGTCCTTCATTCCACTAAATTACATTTTTATTGAGAGATAGATGACATACATGTATTGTTAGTTTCCCTCCACAATCAATAAAACTAGCATTTGATACAAATATTCTGTAAAGGGAGAAAGTTAATATTGTTAACTTATGACTGCAGGACTAGTGGAGCCGGCTTACCTCGCAACAGCACCTTAGGAGGGTTTGGAGGGGCTGAAAAGATCAAGGACGTCAGACCTCTGCATGATAAGGCCTTTGTTCAGCAGTGTATCAGACAGCTGTGTGAGGTATGAACTCTTTCTCAAAGTCTATATATACACACAGGGTTCATTTATTGTCCTATTTAAAGTGATAATCCACAAGATTCTTGTTTTATCTTGATTTTTGGCGATACCTTTGGTGATGAGTGGCCATTGCTTTGGTGTTTTGCACATTGGCCCAACATAATAATAAAGGCACTCAGTGTAGACTGCAGCTAATAAATAATAACGAAACCTACCAATCAAAAAGAAAAAAGCGATGTTTTAGCTTTGGCTTGGAGATGGTCGCTTTCCTTTTTTGCATGTGTGCTTTCCTCTGAGCGATTTAATCTTTCTTTTTCCTTTGGACTTTCTGTTGATGAAATATGAGTTTCTTTACATACCGTTTGTCTTTATCTGTTCAGCCCTTGCTAACTATCCAGTTCTTCCTCTATTAATTCCAAACAAACTGCTGTTGCCTGCTGCTACCTGACATGTAAAACATATCAGTCCCTGTTAAGCAGAGGGTTTTTTTTCCAGCAAAGACCTCCCTGACACCCGGTGTTTTAGAATGGCTGATGTAAAAGAGGAGGGATAATATGTGACAAAGGTCCTGGGCCAAATCCAAACCCAGAATGTCACGGTTACATGGTACGCGCCTTAGACTGGGTGCTTATTAGCACCAAGGACAAAGACCTGGGTCTCATGGTCCTGCTGAACACCCACCTACCTATGTGTGTATGATGAACACGCTTCTAACACAAAGGTCCCAAGGGATTATACTGGCATATCCTGTCTATCTGTGCTTTGTTGCAAAGGTCCAATCTCTTGGTTCTATTCAGCCTGATTTTCTTAATTCTTTCTAGTTCCTGTCAGAGAAGGGCTTCCCAGGCTCTGTGTCAACCAAGACCCTCCAGTCACCCTCCACCAAGGAGTTCCTTAAGATGTTTGAGTTCATCTACAGCCAACTGGACCCAACCTTTCAGATGCCAACCTCGAAAGTAGAGGAAGAGGTGCCACGTATCCTAAAAGACCTTGGGTAAAATGCTCTGGCTGTTTCATTTTTTTATAGCAGACCTGTGCAAAAAGGGCTGATGTGACTTTAATCCCTAAATTATGATAGTGGACAGTTAACATACTTCTTTATTTGTCTTGTTGGTGTACACACACACACACACACACACACACTGTTTCTTTATTAAACTATTTCATCACGGGACCCAGTTGTGTTAATTCATTTTCACTCTGGCATCTAGGCTCATTAAAGCATATTAGCACACTTGTCCTGTGGGCACCCATCAGAAACACACCCTTTGAGCCTCCATTTCTTCTCCCAATGTTTAAGAAATGCTGCTTTGGGGGGCTCTCTGTGATCTCTCTGTTTCTGGTTTAAGGTATCCGTTTGCTCTCTCTAAGAGCTCCATGTATTCTGTAGGAGCTCCACACACCTGGCCCCAGGTCCTGGGGTCTCTCATCTGGCTAATTGACACAGTCAAGGTGAGGAGCAACTAACTCTTTCCCATACAAATCAGAATGGGTACCGATTGACAGACATTAGTTTCATTTGTATGATAAGATGCAAAATGCAACCAAAAGAGATAACCTAAAGAAAATAACCTTGATCCATGAACCTAAAGATTTTTTCCATATTGTCTGGTACTGCTGGTGCAGCTTATGTAATTAATGAAGCATTCTATGAAATTTCTTAAACGTGTGTGTGTCTATCTGTCTGTCTGTCTGTCTGTCTGTCTGTCTCAGATCTACTGGTGTATGAGTAAACAAGAGCTGCTGTTCAGTGATTTCTCTGAAGACAACCTCAGTATCGAGGAAGGGGCTGAGTATAACAAGGTACAGTGACTGCACCTTTACTCCACAATATAATGAATAAAATACTATAGCCAATGTTACATTTAAATGTAGTCTTTCAGCTGACACTTCCATCGAGAGTGACGTACAGCGAGTGAGCAAATAGGGGTACTCAAACACAATAGGCCACACAACTGCTCCATATATATGTCTGGATATACAATAACCCCCCCCCAAGTTGGACACAACTTCCATTCAGTCCCAATGTATATTTGTTTTCCCACACTACTTCTTCACTACTAGATTATATCTGACACACTCGCAATAACCTTTCTAGTTCTTTTTCATCCTGTCCTCTTTTCTTCATGTTTCTCTCCTCACATCTTTATCTCCTTTTCTCTCCCTTCTCTTTGACTTTGTTCCTGCAGCTTTTCCTTGACTATACAGCTGAGACATACGGCAAGTTCATGCAGGGAGCAGACACATTTGAAGAGGAGGATGAGGCATACCTCGCTAAATTAAGTAAGCACTGCACATTTCTCTGAAAATAGGTGCTATTTGTTTATTCATTCATTTATTTATTTTCAAGCTGCAGAGGGCAAGAGACAATATTTCTGTATTATTATATTTCTGCATCCTGTTTCTGTCTGTCAAGACCTGAAGTATTGGGTGAGAATGGAGAATTGGTTCTTTTGACACAAAATTAGCTTGCAAGATTCTTGACATTGATGAAATGTCATGTGTAACAAAAATGAATAAGTTGTATTTTGTTTGTGTGTATCCGTCTTCCATAGAGAGGCTTTACAATGTTGATGAAGCCCTGCTGGCGTCAATGGAGGAGAAGCACAGAATACTAAGTCATGAGGTGGAACGACTGGAGAAGGACAGCCAAACGGTCAGAAGCAATTTTAGATTTGCACATCTTAGCAGGAACAGTAATCAGTGAGATTCAACTTCCCATACAGGAATAATATATCTTGGGGCATTTTCTATGGAGGTTTTTATTGCAGTTTAATATACGTAGCCTGTAGGAGACAATCCACAAATATGTACCACGATACTTTTTCACCTGTGTCTTGTAAAATGGCGTGCAAGCAAAAAGAACGCTATCTTACTGTCGGGGAAAACACAGAATTTAGCGGCTGAAGACCATTCTCTTCAACCAGGCCTATGGACTCAGTTGCTGAACAGGACTCAGTCCTGTTTTTTAACGGTTTCATTGTTTGCCCAGCCTAGTTGATCTTTTTCTCATTTAGACATTTTTTTTCCAACCATATGTGCCTCAGAATATTAGGAACATCAGAGACTGCATAAAATGCTCATGCTTTGTTTTTTGGAAATGGAAGTGGAAATGACAGTAGTGCCGATTTACGCCACTAGCGACTGGGCTGTTTAATAACAACGAAATTTGAAGATGACATATCATCAAAATACATTATGAAGGCCATTTTATGCCCTCAAAATCAGACTTTTCTTTTGCAGCAGCCAAAAAATTCTCAATGCAGGGAAAAACCCTGACAAGGCTTTGCCATTTTCACTGTCTCTTGCCCTCATGTGCGCCATGCTCCACTGCTGTAAGAGTAAAGGTCACGGAGAAGAAAAGAAGATATTTATGACTGAATTTGAAGTGCACTGCTTTTTGCTGTAGTTGAAATATTTTAAACCTTCAGACCATAGCAGGCTGTGCACAAGGTTCCGCTTTCGGTGGTATTATGAAAATGAAACATATTTTTCAATGAAACAAAATAAGAATTGTAAAGAAAGGTTTGCAGAAGACATCTGCTTCTCTTTGATAGGACCGTCTGATGACCAAGAGGATGGAAAAGTTGAAGCTGCAGACAGACCTCCAGAAGCTACAGAGTTATCGAAGCAGCCTGGAATCGTTCAAAGCCAACCTGGAGAGCAAAGCCTCAGAGTTGAACGAAGATTTAGAGGCCACTGGTAAATAGCAGAATTAAGAGCTCCGTCTACTTGTGCTGTCAGCCTGTTCCTTGGCAGCTCATACTGATTCCTGTGGGGATCTTATATCTGGATCTGGATATTCCAGTCACAGTGAAGGACTGAAACTGCACGTTCATATATACATATATAGGGCTGCACAATTCTGGCTAAAATGATAATCACAATTATTTTGCTCAATATTGTGATCACTATTATTTATCACAGTTATTCATCCATTTTGGGGGACAAAATTGTTTTATTGCACTTGAGCATTTTATCAACAGAAAACTGCCATCACATTCATAATGTATTTTATTAACCTATAAATAAACATTCAAATGTGCAAATCTTTGAATTGGCTGTCAACAAATTTGGCTGTCAACAAATTCCTTTGCTGGTCGCTTTTTAATAATAAAGTCGCCAAAAGGGTCTGAAGACACTTAATCTAGCCAAATGGTTTATCACAGCACACATGCTCAAAACGAACACCTGTAATTGGTCAGACAGTTTACCCATGAATAACCTTGATTTAATCCACCAGAGCAAGCTAAACCCAGTGTGAATGATCGACCCTGATCAATTAATTGTGGAAGCCAATATCGACATTGCAATTAATATAAGATTAATTGTGCAGCCCTAACACACAGTATATTGTATGTCTCTATTTCTCTCTCTTTCTGCAGGCCATCATCTGGAGTCTCTAAAACACGAGCAGGACAGACTGCAACACCTCCTGCAGAACCAAAAGTTCACTCCAACTGATGTAGAGCGGATCAACAGGGAGAAGATGGAACTCCAACAGACCATCTCCAGTCTCTCCAAGACCTTGGAGGAAGCAGAGCAGCATATGTGGAATGAAGAGATCTCCCTGATCAAAGTCAAGGAGAAAGTATGAATTGGTGCCATTGGGTTTGGAGTGTGATGACAGATTGTGATACAATTGGATGTGATTCAGGATTCATGATATGATATTGTGACAATATCAGAAATAAAGCTAGAAAAAAGAAAGGTGCCTGTAATGGAACAAGTCTACATGAGGCAAGTTGTTTCTTCCTTCATATGAAGGATTAAATGGATTCGGAAAATGATTCATTTTTCATTATTGTGATGTTGTGGATCAGGTTTGTTACTCAGTTAAAGTGTAGTCAATCTATAGTTTCAATGTATTATTCAGTTCAGTGGTGCACATTTTGATCATTGATCTCCCTCCTGTTTTGTTTTTTGTTGTTGTTTTGGGGTTTTTTTGTGGGGGGGTTTTCCAGGTGGAGTTGAAGCTAGCAGAGTACCACAAGCTGGCACGTAAATTGAAGCTGATACCAGTGTCTGCAGAGAACGCCTGTGGCCACGATTTTGAAATCCGGACCAACTCTGAGTATGGACCCAGTACCATGGTTCAGTATAAAACACAGATACAGGTATTTTTACAGCCATGTTTTTGACTAACAAAAAGAAAGGGTGATAGGTAATTTGCAGACGAGTGTCCTTGGTGTGATCCTCCAGCAGATATGAAATCTTCTTGTCATTGGACTTAAGCAGAATTAAGTTTGAGAATATTTTGCTGTAGGCAAATTTAATGATGAGTTAAATTGTGAGGGATAATGCTTAAATTTCCATCCAGACATTCATCTTTTGATTATGTTTCTTTATTGACTTCAGTGTAAACAAGACCAAGTTTAGTTTACTGTCCCAATGCTTATGCCTTTGACTGTATCTAAATATCTAGGACTTCTGTTGTGTGTCTGATTTTATTAGTGTACACTGTATATTTTAATGCTTCGTAGGGTTATAAAATTCTGTTATTTTCTGTGTGTAAAAATTGATCGATTTTGGTATTCTAATTGTACTGGTCTTTGCTGCGTGTTTAGATGCCCTTGAGGAAGCTGATCAGTAATGTGGAGGAGGAGAGCAGTCGACTGGTCAACATGAAGCTCAGTCTGGAGGAGTCTATTGAACAGGTAACAGAATGTCGTAATTACATTGTGCTGTTTTTTTCCACATTGATTCTTGATGAAATAAAATATTGACCAATCACATGAACTTTCTACATGATTCTTTTTGATAAGATGTTGATAATTCAGGAATGTACTTTTTTACTCCCATTTCTAATTGAGATGGCTTTCTTCCCTCTTATTTACACATTATTTCCTTTTTATTTCTGGTTGACTGAAATGGCTAATTGTGTGTGTGTTTTCCAGGTGAATTCTAACATTTTAGACAAGTCCAACGACCTGAAGCAGCTGAGAGAGCAGATTCGCAGGCTGGATGAACGGTTGGAGCATGACATGCAGGTATAGTATATGAAGTCTATTGGCACTGACATCCCATAGTAGAGCTCATAGTGTAGCCCATTGGCATCGGACTGTATAAGGCACATATCGTGAAGGCTATGTGTATTGGTGCACATACAGTACACATGCAGAGATTTTCCATTGTACAACTTGAGCAATTAACTACTTTTTTAGAATTATAACATGGGCAGGAATAAATTGCATTTTCATTACATCTATCTGTGGTTGGTGGCTGAATTGTTCTATAAGTCATTGACTTAACATACATACTATGTTACTTCTCTTGTGTTTTGTGTGCGTGTAGGAGTTAGTACTTGAGGAGCAAAAGTGGGCAGCAGAGGTGGAGTCAGTCGAGAACCACCGGAAGCTTCTAGAGAAGAAGGTTAACCATGGTTACGATGAGGCTGTCCAACAACTGAAGGGATCGCAGCAGCAGTTAGTGTTTTCATTTTTCACTCCCTCCTTCAGCATTACTGCCTTTGAGTCTCAAATCGTCTTTATTGCACATTGTGGGCCTAAAATGTCCACAGCAACTCGATGCCTCAGCCCTATTCACTCACCAACTCACAGAATGGGGCATGGTGTGATGTGAGCCTTGCAGCCTCCCAGTGTGAATTGGTTTCTGTTTCTATCTGTCTAAATAAAGTGAGTAATATCTGTTAGAAAAGAGAGATTGACTTGTAATCCTCTCTCTTCCTTAGGTACCACCTGGTGCTGCAGGAGACCAAGGAGGAGAGGCGAACGGTAGCTAACAACCTTGCCTCTGTCTTCACCACTGCTACCAACCACCTGGCTATTGTAGAGGTATAAACTTGCTCACTTATTGACGAAAAACTCAGCCTGTCCTTAGTACCACTGCAAACCATCTATTTCATGAAGACATGCAAAGCTAACAAAAATAACTAACAAACCAACTAACAAACAGTAAACTCAAAGCACAATAGGTGTGCTTTTAATAAGGATCCAAGTCTTTACCTAGTCTGCCCTAATAAATAATACAAATATTTTCACATATGATTCTGGCTATGTCCCTGTGCCTGGCCTGTCTGGTATAAGATAAATAATAATCAATAAAGATTTGCTCACAGAAATAAAACATGAGTAAAATTCTGTCTGGGTGTGCTCAGCACATAGGAGTGCACCTTCCTTTGGCTCACCTTTTGGCTCTTGCTTCCCATACAACAGAAGTTTCTGGAGGATCTTCACAGCAAAGTGCAACGTGTGTGCGCCAAGGCAATAGAAGAGGATGAGGCTGATCTACAGAAGCTCCGTGAAATGATGAAGACCTTCATTGCCAAGGCAAACAGTTTATAGGGGGTTGCATCACAACGGAGGCCTTCAGGTCTTCAGACGGGGGTTGATTTGAGGGATGGGATCTCCCTTGGTATAGTTGTTAACTGACATCTTCAGTTACTAAACCCCCACCTGGGATTGGATTATGGAGCTTCCTGTTAAGCCAGTTTTCAGTGGACTGAAGACATTTCTTCCCTTTCAGATTTGTTCCCAAGTATTGACAGGATGATTCTACTTGCTCATTTATACTCCCACTGTATCATAGTTAACAAGACAAAAATAAGAATGTAAAATGAGAATACAATCCTAAATGTATGTTTAGTAAATTAGTTTGTTTCATGTTCTTAATAAAAACTGTTTTTTGGACTACATTATACAACTAGCACCCTGATATTTTCTTTTTTCAAAGATCTAAAAGCTATTTTTGTTGACTGTTGCATAAAAGCAGTTTTCTGTAGATAACTGATTCTGTTTTGAATTACAGTGGCAGTAAAAGTGTTCTATCACAGTAAGATAGTTTCTATTGAGAGTAGAGCATGCTTGCTTCACCAAGTACACTAATGTTATTCCTCATACTTATTAGTGTGCCATGCTTCAGCATATTCGTGCCCAGTGCGCTACTATTTTCCTGTCCAGACCAGAGACTCAGGTTGTGGTTTACTGATGAAGGGACACAAAGCTGGACATGAAAGATGTCGAAAGTTTGAAAATAATGCTCCCCATACACACACATGGTAGAAGAAAGGTACTGCTGCTACTACTACTACTTTCAATACTTCTAGTACCATTATCACTACTACTACTGTTAGTACTTGCAATACTTTTTAATGCTACAACTACTACAGCTTTTAATACTACCAGTACTACTACAGCTTTAAATACTACTAATACTATTAGAGCTTTTATTATTACCACCACTACTACTACTACAACTTTTAATACTACTATTACTACATTTTCAAACTGAAGCAAGTACACAAAAATGTAACCTTTTCTAGTTTTATTTATTATCTGGGCCCAGTTTTTCAAAACTTGTAATCTTGATCAGAATTATACAGATTTTCTCATGCCCTTTTTTGAAATCCAGACTTCTTGTTTTTAAACTTTAAAATATAATCACACAATGGCATCATTCTGATCCAGATACCACAACATCAAGGTTAGAGAATCCAGATTTGCAGTTTTCAAATAGACTTGCCATCTATTGGACAAAGGTTGCATGTTTGGTCAGAAAGACATGAGGAAACTAGATGAAAAGGTGTAAAAGACAATATTCACTTATCTGCACAAGTACGATGTCTCAGAGCTTAAGGTCACTGTAGATGTATCATTTCTTCTAGTCCTGTCTCCGGGGAAGACAACCAGATATATGACATCACATAAGTCTGAAAAGCGATGGAGGAGAGACTAGGGATTGAAGCAGTGGGTGAAGCTAAAGGAGCATTATAGATATTCAACGCATGTATGTTACATGATAAAGTTGAGCACTTTATACAGGTGTGGACGGTGCCCTAGACCAGATCATGCAACCCCACCACAGCACAAACCTCTGTGGCTAGAACATACTATACACTGACATCTGAAACATGAAACTCTTCTTTTATTTACTTTACTATGAGAGTTCTAAGTAACAAAGCTAATGATTTAAAAACATCAGTGATATGCTTTTTCTAGCCTCCATTGTCACCCAAGAGGTACACAGTTAGGTGTTACCCCTAACTAGCTCAAAGGATAGTTACATTAGATCCTGTGTATTGGTAAAATCACTACCTAAAAGGTTATTTTATAACTGCCAACCAACTGTGCTGTATCACTAGAGACCACTAGAGGACAGCACACACCACTGTCTGGTAAAGGGTTTGTGCTGATAGGCTGAATAGAGAGAGAGACATCAATGTTATATGCCATAATATATCTTTCTAACTATAAAAAAGTAGCAACATGCATACATGACTTTTTAAAGTGCTATGTGGAGCCATTGAACTGTTAAAAGAACCATGTTAGTCTGTTTGCATATGCTGGCCATTGCTGAGACTTATAGTAGCGCTAACAGCCCTGAACCAGAAATTGCACCTCAATCCAAGAAAAACCAACTTTCATAGTCAATCAGTGAATATGATTTTATTCTGTGTTCAGGGTCATACTCTCAAAATCACATGGTTTTGTGATTCAAGCCTTTTGGCTTGAACTAGAATTACTAACAAGTGTGAGCAGGAGACTATTGCCAGTTTCACAAAAGCAAAACCAGCAGTGTGAATACTTGAAGTTCTTCTGAGTGATCTTGGCTTTAAAAAATGGACCTGTCCTTAAAATCAGTTAGCATACTGTTTTATTACAACCTTTGCAAATAAAAGCCTTTCCACGGCTGCAGTAAATGCAAGGAAACACATGTTGCCTTGTCATCCTCCACTTGACCTTTGTGATTTGTTGTTCTGTTTTTGTTTACAGTCACTTTTATTTTTGTTTGTGGTTTGGTCACTGTCACTTAGTACTCATCCACAGCAAATGAACCAGAGTGTGTAATGTGTAAATGACCTGTGTCTCAATTTGTAGCATTCTGTGGAGCAACACAATAACAGCATTAACAACTGCCAGTGTCTGGTGTGTTCTGGAAATACATTTGGCCTGAGCTGCTTCTATTTATCTATTCTTTTTTCTTTTTTTCTTTTTCTGGGTGCCGTTTTCAAAATCTAGAGATCCTGGGAGAGTTCGCAGGAGGAAAAAAAAATATTTTGAGGCCACAATTTACAAGATCAAAGAAACCAGATGCTATTGTGTCCACACAACATAGACCTTATGTCCTCGTTTTGATCAATTTCAGAGCACAAAAACCACATTGTTCCCTTGCTTTGGTTAAATCATGCCCTCACGTTCATTAATAATTAACACATGGCCACATTTTGTGTGTACATTTTTGAAAACTTGGGTTTGATTTAGCTTAGCAGGTTTTAAACTGATTTCGCCCACTTGTCTTAATTAGTTGAATTTACTTAATTGTAGTGATTTGTTGTACCTTAATTTGCCTGATATTTAGTTGAACAAAGATGTGTATAGTTCAATCAGGCTTTTGATAAAGTTTAATGGATAGAGATTAATTAATTTAACTAAAAATGAGGATGAGTTATCACAGAATTGCCTGCTGACAGTTTTTGCGATACAAGGCATTGTTGTTAGTAGGAAATAACTGATATGGAGGATATTGAGAGCAATATATTTAACCTGTATGTAACCAGGCAAGTTGACTAAATACAGTGGTATGGGGAAGTAGTTGCAAGGAGGCTTGGGATCATACACACATCCATAGGTGGGAGCTGTAAATTCCCATGTAAGTTTTGGTCAGTGAACCGCTACACAGGCATAGCTGGGGGGTACAATCGTGTTTGGGGTCTTGCCCAAGGACATTTAGCCAGCATTAATTGAGGTTAGGTAGGTTAACACTCATTTGCTTCCCCTGCCCATTTTTTCCATCCAGTCTAGACATTCGAACCAGCAATCCAGTCACCGGCTTGCTTTTCTTGCTTTTCCTTAAATTTCCTAAAAATAATTTGTGGAACATTTTAATCTTCCTGTGTCTCAAGTTTAGACCCCAATCCAGTTTTGGTCAAATACTGATCTCTGA
>OOFE01012934.1:0-39659 GCA_900323365.1 Monocentris japonica | reverse complement strand
TGAGGGGGGGGGGGAGAGAGAGCGAGAGAGAGCGAGAGAGAGAGAGAGAGAGAGATGCTGGCCAGTCTGAACACAACCCTTTCTACCAAGTTTCAGCTCTATCTGCTTTAGCACATTCTTCATTGGACTAGCCGAAGATGAATGACTTCCAAGATGACTTGTTTACCATGTCGTATTTATAAACCAAGTGACTGCATTGCAAAATGCTCCAAGCCCAGTGCCAGAAGAAAAGGACAGCACAAACTGATACAGCAGACAAAAATTGTTTAGTGAAGTGTTGTCTTGGAGCTGCCTGTGTCTGTTCTTTGTCTGGGTGAGAGCTGCTGCTCTCCCATTTCCTCCTCTCCTTCTCTCCTTCTCCCTGCTGGGGTAAAAATGAGTCACTGAGTCAGCAACTGGTCTCCGTCATCTCCGATATCTCCCAGGATTCCACAGGAGACCAGCGGCCGAATCGCTACACTCTGACAACATCACTTCCTCTTTACCCTTTTATGGACATTCCACTGCCGGCGATAAGGTCTATGACGAGAACTTAGATTTTGATGGCTTGTTCATATAAATCAATCAGCAATTCACATGTTTACTCTGCACAGATTAAACAGATTTTTGCTCAAACAAATCCTCTGCCCTGTAGACTTGGGAAAGCACAATGCTGCACATTCATTTGGCCTGAGATTTACTGTGTGTTTTCCCTCTGGTTGCAGTTGAAGGTGTACATCATAGAGATCAGTACTGTTTTCTTTCAGAGGCCACCTACATCAGCAGGAAGTAGACCCTAGCAGCAGGGCAGATGTTTAAAACAACACACACTCTTAAGAGGCAAATGCCTGAACGACTCTCCATATGACACCTTTACCATTAGTTTGTTTCTTATCAGCTCATCACATCTGTCAGCTGATATGAAAAGGCCAGTCGTGTTGGAGACATGGGTAATGGAGAGCACTTTCGTCTGAGAGCGGGACAGTTTCATTCTGACCAGCTGTCCATATAGATGCAGATCATTTGCAATATTGAATGCAACTACCGTTCACTACCGAGCCCGAGGCAGCTGTGCCCTGTCTTAAAAGGGAGGAAGCCTTTGGCACAACTCCTCAGAGTTGGAACCTGCAGCAAATACTTGTTACTTTTTTGATTTTCATTTTACTGAAGAAGCCTAAAAATGAATCATAAACCTGTGTGAGTTCTTCGTTCGTCAGGGCTGTTGTTTACGGACGAGTGGATTCCTTTAATGAATGTTTAAACCAAGGTGTTTAGTTTTCCCATTCCACTGGCTGAAAGGACAGTCAGGCCTCTGTCTTGCTCCATCTCATCTTCCTTCCCCTTTTCCTCTCTGTGTGTGAGAGGGGAGGAATCATGCCGTGGGCTGCTTATTTGAGAAGCCGCTATGGAATCTCCTGTCCCTTCTATTTTGGCCAGACATCACTTTCAGACGGCCGATTCTGCTTGATGTTTATCCACGGGACCCGGCGGAAAATAAAGCCTGGAGACAGTCTGACGATCTCTCCCCATCCTCTCACCTGTTTTGCTTTCCAGGTGGCATACTATAGGACCCTTTCAGCACATAATCCTGGGTATTCCCCTCGTCAGCCACTTCATGAGTAAAACAAAGTGATTGGAAGGGCCTGAGTGTGTCTTGGCTTGTGGAGACAGTGAGTTCAGATTGCCCCATTGTAATTAATTGATGCTTGGAGCTAATGTGCGTCCATGCAAGCTGTAAATTTCTCAACAAAGATCTCACTTTATTGACTTAGGCGTGTTGCAGTTGTTATAGAATCAGAAAACAGGGCACCATTGTTTTTCAGCTTAATAGTGAACCGTGTTGCCTGAAGCAAAGACACTTTTTGTTTATCCAGAAATTAACTTTGAGCATTGGGCACAGGTTAGTTCAACAGATCATTCTTTTCGAAATGAGAGGTAGAAAGCTTGATGTCATTAACCCGTAGCAAGTGAATCTAATCACTCATTCCAGCAGAAGTAGTATATCTGCCAAAGAGGTAGCCCCGCTCTGTTCTTTGTAACTCAATTTACTGTGTGAATGTTTATGCTACTGATTGTAATTAATCAAAAGCAAAATACTAAATTGTGCTGATTGCTTTGTGGAAAACAATGTTTTGCAGGGAGAACCCACATTGCACCAAGGGTAGGCACCCTCTGATTATCAAGTTTACTGACTCATGCCAGAAACCATTCCGTTACGATAAACAGTTTTTTTTTGGTCAGGGTTGGATACCAGAAAAGCCCTTATTCTCACAAAATACTGCAGGAGAATGTGTGCTCAAAGCTACTTGATAAGTTACCAGGGACAGCAACGTTAAATAATGAACCATGGATTTAATAATGATGACATTTACGTCTATTTCAGATCAAATTCAAAACTATGCCATGGGCTCAGTGAATGCAGATCACTCTCAGTAATCATTAATAGCCCATTAACACATAATGATCACTTAAGTGTAATTTTTAACTTCGGGAGGCTGATTGTGTCGAGATCCCATTCAGTTACTGATAATGAAGATATTATTGTTGGACATATCTTTTCTTAACGGATAATAGCCCCATGTGGGCTATTACGAATGTTTAAGGGGACTTTTCTGGTTCTTGTGGGATAGAAACTCGGGGCCCCTCCCTGGCTCACCCATGCTGCTCTGTAGTGCTTGGCTGCCAGGCCTATATGAGGCCATGCTTCTGTACACTGGCCAGACTAACGTTCCCTCTCATTTGAGTTCAGTGACTGCTTTCATTATAGTTTTATATTCTATTTTGTGTGGCACTGATGGAGGGTGAACAAGTGAGGACATGAGTTCAAAGCTCACAAGGAAAGGAACAGGAAAGCTTTTCTGCAGCATCCTCAGGAGAAAATGTCTTATTAGAAACTCTTGAAACAACCTTTTGGTCTCAGGATCCTACGGTCATTTCATTTCAACCGTGCATAGTTCTGGGTCACAACACACCCCGTTTTAAATACGCTGCTGTTGTAAGACCTGTGAGAGCAGTAAAGAAAGAGACTGACATAGGCTGTGCTGTAGAGCCTGTCTTGCATAGTCACTGTCAGTTTGCATTCAGTCTGAATCCAGACAAACACACATGAGACCTCAGGGCAGCAGAACAAGCCTAAACATCTGCAGCTCTGCTCTTCTCTTCCCATCTTCTGACAAAATATGGCAATCGGAAACCCCAGGGCCGCAAACACCTTCGCCCCATCATCTGGTCCTCTTTAACACCCGGCAGTGGACCCGCCCGTTTGGGCTCAGTCTTATGTGATACTTCAGCTGGACTTGGCAATATTTGTGTTTTTTTCATTGCTGGACCAATTTAAAGGAATTTCACTGAGAGTTTTTTACACTGCTACCTCGTGAAAGAGTCAGTTCTTCACTTTCCAAAAGCAACAATCTGCATCTGTTGACTCTCACCAGAGCTAACAGCATTGTGCCTTTTTCAGAACGATTTAGGGGATGCAGCTCAATATTGATCAAAAATCAATATGTAGAAAAGGGAATGCAACCAATCCGTTTTTTGTAAACAATTGCAAATCGTAACAGTTCCACAGCCATCTGTTTGTCATTTTTCTAATCTGTGTACCTCTGAGTTTATGTCCACACACTGTTGCTATGTGGACATACAGTAGGCTATACAATCCCACAGCTGACCACTGGGAGGAGTGTCCAAGCTGGCAGCGGGTCAGATGGCAAGCGTAACTCCATGGAGGACAGTGGGAGTGAGAGTAAGGACTTGAGAAGTAGCGGAGGCAAGGAAGAGGGCTTTGAGTCACGCAGCACAAAGGAGTGAATCACGCCTCTGCAGGGCCGGGTGACTGACTGGTGTTTGG
The DNA here is from genome assembly GCA_900323365.1 of Monocentris japonica. Lineage (NCBI taxonomy): Eukaryota > Metazoa > Chordata > Actinopteri > Trachichthyiformes > Monocentridae > Monocentris > Monocentris japonica. The sequence goes on along the minus strand of OOFE01012934.1, from coordinate 35,833 downwards.
ATCAGACACAGCTGTGGAAATGGCTCGAATTCTAAGCCATGACTGGAAAGCCACTCCACATGTGTATACTTGACAAGAGTGTGTGCTGATGAGCCCACACACTCATGCAGTCAAACGGGGCACACACACACACACACACACCTCAAAAAAGGTCAATCTACAGTCACAGTTGCATAATGCTCATGCATGACCCTTAATTAGGAAATATGTATTTGTGAAAGTCTTATTGCATTGAGTTGTCCTCACTGAAATGTTTGCATCCACAGTTCTTGGTCAGGCTATATCTCATTTTCTTTTGCAGCTCGCAATTATGTACTGGATGATATTTATCACATTAGGTTCAAAGAAGGGTTAGTTGTCATTTCAATATCAGAATGTTTTGCCTCGTAGTACTGAAGTCCTGAAGCTGTTGTCAAGTGTTGGCTATTGTAATATTTTTGTCCATCATGTTGTGTTTTCTTGGCATTTACCAGTTTTGTTCTGAAAGAAGTACCAGATATTATAGAGGGGAAAACAGAAAAAACTAGTTCAATCCATGACAGTTTACATACCACAGAGAAGACAGGAAGTACTAAACCAAACATGAGAGGAATATCTCACCTTCATGCTAAACCCATAGCTGACCCCATGACAGTTTCTAGCAGAAATTGAGAAAACTAAGATTAGACACTGAGTGGAGTGGAGTGGAGTGTGTTAGATGAGTATGCAGCTTCTCCAAAGAGGAAAGACTGTCTGCTGGCTGCCCAGTCTGTATACCCAGTCCATATGTATTCCACGATATATCATCAACCTGTTCCTTTCTCCACCACAATAACCAGATGCTCAGAACTAAAGGCAGACATCATATTACTCCACTTTTCATATGAAGCTTTGGAAGGCGTTCTTATTGAAGCGGGGTCATTCTGTTGCAGACTGCTGAGTCTGGGACGAACGCTCATTGACCTTTGAGATAAAGCGAAACAGATCTCCACAAACATAGGGAAACACTTCACAATAACCTTTGCGACTTTCTTTTGAAGGCGATTGTGCTAACTACAGCAGGAAGGACAGCCAGCATCCCTCTCCAAAAGTATTTAATCTTGCTCTCTCATAGGCTGGAATGTGGAGGATAGCCATCATTATGCAGACTGGGAAGTCTTAAACCACCGACAGAAGTTTGCTTCTATTCTGCAGACTCACGTTTTCTCCACTCTCACCTACTTCTTTCTCCCTTTATACCTTTGCAATATTCATCTGTTAAGCAGACAACAGCCATATAGTCACTTGACCACGGGTGCTATATTTACTCCCCATAGTCCCTAAGCATGTCTGTCATACGATTTCATGATTTGCACCTGCTATTGTTCACAGCTGTTTCACATCGACCGGTTGCCTGGAACTCCTCTCCAAATTCCAAATTCAAGATGGGTTTTTCTTATGATCGTTACTATCTGAGGACACAGCTAAAGGTAGTAGGTCAATTGGAAAAGCGTGTCATTATGGAAAAATTGGCATATTATTTCAAAGCAATATCGATGCTGTTTTTCACATTTCTAATTAAATGTTATGTTTCAACTAACTAAATGTTATGTTGTTTTTCTGAATTTTATTAGTTGATTATGACAAGAAGAAACAACCATTGCCGTATCACCAGAAAGCTGAAGATGGTGAATTTGAGTGGTTTGACGGAGGTGGCCTCAGCTCAAAATGTTTTCTGTATTTCTGATTTATGATACCATCAATAAAAACAATCCTTATTTATTGACGTAAAATAAGTGAGATAAGTGGTTTATTTAGTTTAATATATTTAGTTTAATATACTGCTTTTCAAACTTGGAGCCAAATTCAAAAGAATGTCCACATAAATTCATCAACACAAACAAAATAACATAAACATTATTTGAAATCACTCCATTGTTTCTTTGTAGACCCTGAACTTCTGAACTGGGACTGTAATCACTGTGTGAGGACAAATTTCAATCGTGCTCAAGGAACACATTGTTTTGTATAATGTGTCCCAACACATCAACAACACCCAAGCTCTGTTTTTATTCTGTGGAAAGTCTATATCCATGAAAATCTATGTGGTGGGACAGTATTAATACTCGATAGAAATAAAAAAAAAATATCTTTGGTTTCTGAATTTGGGCAGGTCTTAGGCAGAATACATAGGAAGTGGATCTTCAGTGCTTTTGATAACCGGACCATCTTCTCTGCTTTGGCCTGGTCAAAGTTAGAAGGATCAAAATGTGCTGTAGCACCAGGCCCACTCTCTATCAGATAAAGGGTCCCAAAGACCTGATGACATTCCAGGGGTTTTGATCACCATGTGGTCTCCTCTCTGCATAGAAAAGCCTGAATGCTGGGGCTGAAGATTAGAGGGTTGAAACCTCTGAAGGTCATATCTGGCAGAAATGAGATTATCTAGCTATTTAATACATTCTTTGGGGATGCTACTAACATTTCAGACTCTACTTACCGAAATATATTAATGTGATTTGTGAACGTATCAACTCTTGGCTCCATCATTCTCAAACTATTTCAGAAAATGTACGACAGACCGGTCTTTCAATTCTTGAGATCATTTGAACAAAATGTCCAGAAGTTGCCTCTTTGTAACTGAACTGCCTGCTACTGTTTGCTCTGTTGGTCAGCACGTGTCAAGCACGTGTAAATAGCTCATGGGTAGAGGGAAATCACATTTATTCCAAAACATAAGTAGTAAGGTGATATTTAGGATGCAATCCAAACTCACCACTACCTTAAAAAACACAAACCTAGTTTAAGGTGAGCTCTGTGCTGTGCTCTATCCACACAGTCACGTATAATTGAAATGACATTGGAGCAAATGGCAGAAAGGCTTTGAGGTGGCAAGAAAAACACTTCAGGCTGCCTCAGCACTGTAGATGGTATACTCTGTTGTTTTAGGTTTGCTGGTAGAACAAATAGTGAAGTTGAGTTTAAAACAGGATCTTCTGGACCTCTTTTCCCTGGAGCTTACATAAGGAGAAGGCAACCACAACATCCCTCCTTTCTCTCCTCTGCTTTGGGACTCTCTCCCTCTCAACCACAGCACATCAGCCTCAGTAGACACGACATCTCATATGACTGCTGTTAGCGGGGTCATTAAGTCTTTCAGTCTGGGTATGTTTAAACAAGCTCCACTGGCAGGCAGTGGCCACAGTTCCCCCGCCATGGGATGATTTGCTTCAATCTACCCAGATCCACGTCCAGGTCCATTTAATGGTTGGGCAAACATGTTTATTGTAAGGTAGAAACATTTTTGTGTTAGCTGTCTTGGCTGCTTGTGAGAAATGTGTCCAAAACCTCTTATCACCAAAGAGGGTTGTAACATACTGTCAGTGTGTGGTTTCTATTTGTTTTTGTGGTTGCTCTAAGAAGAAAAAATGGTTCCATAATAATTATTTGTTCACATGATCATTTCTGTGTACTAAACTACTTATTTTCACATTTTTGCACTGAGCACTGGGTGCTGGTCTGTAGGCCACTTTCTACCTCAACCTCAGTGCAATGCCATGTAATTTAGTCACACTATAACTCGCCCACAGAAAGCTGCATCACATCTGGAGCTTTTCTATCCATCGATGGCATTGAAATTAATGTCAAGTCTTGAGAAAGCCTAACCAAGAAAGCCTCATCCAGCTGGTCTAGGTATAGACAGATGTAAGGTAGCCCTGTGGGTCTAGACAGGGGGACATACCTGTCTGTCTGAGTCCAGCTCTAGCATGTCGCAAGGCCAAGGACATCAAGGTGCTGCATAACGACAAAACCGCCTGCTGTTGTTGGACAGATTCTCTGAATACTTTCTATTCTATCTTGAGACATCTGTGTTTTTGCAGTGAGCCAGTTAGTCAGTCAGTCAGTCAGTCAGTCACCGTCCAACAGGCTGGTGAGGACAGGAGAGTTTTCAAGGTACACTGGAGATCCACGTTGCCCATTCCTCTGGAGCTCTGCGCTCTCCGTAAACATTCAAAACCACCTTACCGTCAGTGAGACAGTCTAGTATGATCACATTCTTTCAAAAACAACACTGGATACCCTCTCCCAAAGATGATTACCTTTACAGCCTGATATGTGGCTTCGCAGATGGAGACAGCTTTTCAATGCTGCCCTTCATTTCTCTCTTTTTTCCCTCTTGCTCAATTACAAACACCCCCCCTCACTCACACACACACACTTACTTTCCTGAGCCACCATTCAATTTGACCAGTGTGTCAGCCAGCACCAGGGGCCATACAGAGCACTCCTGACTGTTTGAGACCATGTGAGTGCTCATCGCTGCCCTCCCAGCCAGGGGAGGTCTCCTCTGTTGACACATGAACTTGTCAGTGGAGGTGAGATGACAGTCTTGCCAGACAGACTTACACCTCAGGGGGATAGGAAAGGAGCAGTGGTAATTGCTTTCTTTGACATGCTGAAAGATCCGGTGGCCACTGCCCTGTCAGTAGCATGGTGGATACCTTTGGAACTGCTAAAGTGAGATCCCACCCCGATTCCCCATGGGAAATAAGGTGTTGAAATATTGCCTAATGTCTGGAGTCAGGTTATGCCCTTGTCATAACACTCTTACAGAGCTAAATTGTTTCCTTTGGGCACTGCTGGTCTTGCTTATCAGTAGGTGAGTGTAGTGTCAAATAGAGGCAGCAAGCAGTGTTTAAAATGTTCAAATGGCTTGCGGTTTACACCACTCTAGTTGCATCTCAATGTGAGGAATATGAGGTATGGTCTCTACACGTGCATGGGAGTCTGCAATCAGACTCGCTCTGCAACATTTTAAAGGGCTGCAACCGGTTTAGAGTACGACATCCATTATGACTGTTTATCGCCTCATTCCTATCTAAATGGCTTTAAAATCAGAGACTTACAGGACTTCTTGTGTTACCACTCCTGTAGCACTCTGGACATGTAAGCCACCCACTGACCTTTTCATTGCCATAGCTCAGATCTCGAATGCTGATAGAGTGATGGCTTTGTACCTGAAAACACAAAGGTGGACCATTCACCTCACCATAGACCTGCACTCTACAGTAATGCACATCTGACAGTGGACACGGATCAACAAGCATTATGCTGTTAGCAATGTTTCCACCAAAGGTCTCCCTGATATTTGGAGCCAAGTGTGAGAACATAAGTAAGAGCAACCAAAGTTAAAGGAGACAGAGAGACTGCCTGGTGATACTCGGGACATAACAAGCCTGGCATTGTTCTCAGTGGCATGCTGCATTCTGTAGAAGCCTTGGTCAGCAGTGCCAAGCTGCGAGAAGATACGGCCCTGCCATGCCGTTTGTCTCACCCACGTCCCTACTGCAGGCATGACAGAGCCCTAAAGCATGTATTGAATGCATTGGATCCTCGTGTCTTGGCATGTACTGACTTAGGGTCAAGGGTCAGTGTCTCCAGCAGTGGTTGCTGTCTTCATCGATGCAGTAGCATGGTACAATCCAACAATATCAACATGTGATAAAACAGTATTCCAGAATTTGACCATCTCAAACAGGTAGATGTTGTGACAGCAAAGTATTTACCAGGTGATATGAAACAAGCCCATAACAAAACAATACTGCAATTGCTATGACATGAAGATTATCACTACAATATGTGATATGTAAGTGAATTAATCAACTATGCCAGACTGCATAGCCAGCCTTTCTTCATAGTCAGTCACTGGTGAGAAGTCCAGCGTCATGCTGTGTTGGAGAAAGGCGGTTCAGGCTTTGATAATGTAGCTTCCCCAAACTAAGCAGGCTACTGAATAAGAATGTTTTGGAGTTAACAGACCCAGACATAGACTTCTTGTACCCAGAGACATGCCCCAGTGCTGCCTGCCAACAGCAGCCAATTTGGTAGCATACCCCTGTTGTCATACAGCTCACAAGGCCCCTCAAGTGTAGAGGCTCAGAGTTAATGAGTTGAATCTGTGTCCCCTGGCACAAGCCATCACTTCCTGCAGACTGAGAGGAGTCTCACGTTGGCTAGCCATAGCTTTCATGACTCGTCTGTGTGGCATGACCAACGTATCCTGAAGTCCTTTTGCCCAGTGGGGAATATTGATGAGGTATAAATGAGGACAGGAAAAAGAGGAGGAGACAACAAATTAGAGGGGCATCCCTTTCACTGTAAAATTGCGTAGAGCAGAAGATAATGGGCCCGGTACTAACTTGATGGTCCTTGCAATTGACTGAAAGTTTCCCTGATTAATTGCTGCATCACTGATCAGGGGGGTGATTGAATGAGCAGTGCCACAGATACTCACAAGCTCAATTTTTGTGTTGGAGTTGCCTTGTGGTCCGAACTGCACGGAAACTTTTCCATCTGTAAATAATCATACACAGTACATTATTATTGGGGGATGGGGGTTGAGTCAGGCCAGTGTTAGTATATGCTACTATATAGATTGGACCTCTACATTATTCCCAGTTGAAGCTAAAGGTTAACAGGGAGGCTAACTGTAGGATGATTCAGTGTAGTGACACTCACACAAGGTAACTTTATCCCTGACAAGAAGAGTGCCTTGCTAATGGTAACAACTTACATATGTTAAAGGAAATCAATCAAAGCTACTCACCATTTGAATCTGGGAATGCGTCTCCTCTGTTACATTGAAGTGATTTACACCCCTATACGTTGGGAAGAGACAGGACACGTGCTGCCTGACTGCAGTCTGGCATAGTTTATCAGTCAAGGTTCTCATACTGCGCTTTCAACTCTGTTATTTCGACCCAGGCCACTTGCCTCCCATATCTCCAGAAATAATATACTGTTTTCATCAACCTCCTAAGTCCAATCCATTTCAGTTTACATTTCTTACAAGGAAAATGTGTTTTTTATTTTCCCTACACACTTGGTGCGAGTATAAAAACACTGTTTCAAAGCACCCGCTACCACGTTTGCCTCAGATTTACTGTGGCCATTTAGTGTGTTCAAAGTGCACATGCTCTGGTCCCGTTGATGCCACATTCTCAAGTCCTGTAAGCCATTGTGGTGTTGATATTAATAGGGGAATTATGGCAAGAATGTGGAGAAATGTGCCTGGGCAGCCTATACTTAGCTGTTTGTCTTGGTGGTGGTCTGAGGCTGCTGAACAGTGGCGCTTTGGTTCTGGAAGCACACTGAGCTTCTGGATTGATGAAATCTCCCTGAGATCCAGAATCTGAGGCCTTGAATTCATTACACATGTTCCCAGTCTCCACAGTTTACTCCTGTGACCAAGCACTGCCTCTTGATCTCCCGTGGAGAGAAATACCACACAGAAGCCTGCTCCTGTCTCCTGAGGAAATTTGTTGTTGAGCTACTAGAGACTTGAAAATAGATAAATAATGTGGGTAAGCCGCAGAGTCTTACTGAAGAGAACTCTGAGTCGTCTTAAACAGGCTGTGTTAAATAGAGATATCTGCTTCCCAACTTCACATGTGGTCTTAAGAAGGTTTGTCACTTTTTGGGTTCACTGAGCCATAAGCCTGGGAGGAGGAAATGGCTATAGATGTGTCATTACAAATTAGTCTACTACGATGAAGTTAGCCTAAGTGGGAAGACGATACAGTCATGTCAAGGTCAGTAAAGACATCAGGTCACACCTCTATAGTAGATCATTACAATTCAGACTCCAACACCTGATGAGGACTAACAAGGCAAATTCCAGTCCGCTGAGACAAGTCACATAGCAGGGTAAGCCCCTGCACTTCCTCGGCCAGGAGGCGCGGCATTCAAGACGGCACCAGATCTCCTTGACCTCTTACAAAACAGGTCACAGCACGCTAACTGGTCCACACTCTCAGGGAGAGGCCAAGGAAAGCAAGGCATTTCAAAAGGTCGTTATCAGCCTGCTTTGATTCTGAAAGTGTGAAGACAGAATTCTTCAAAGTGAGTTTTTATCGAAAAGAGCAAACAAATGTGACCTCTGAACTGGCAAAGCCCTTGGTTTTGACAAATTAATTGACGAAGATGGAGTAGACAAGGACGTGGTAGAAAAGACATTGCCCTGTTGAAGACGACACAACAATTTCTGTCAACATAGGCCCTTAACTACAATACCACAAACATGCTGTGTCTCTACCATAGACAGTAATAAGCACATCATATTTCAGCAACAGGCATGCGATCTGAAGTGACATGTTATTTTCTCCCTGTTCTTTTTTTCCTGGATTGCAATCAATATTTTTTTCATCTTTTTAGGAAATTACATGAACCAAATAACGAAGAAACGTGCACGCCATGTGACATGCTCATTATTTAGAACATGAACTTTGTGCTAAAAGCCAGATTGCTTTTTTGGTTCAGCTGAGATATTGCATATGACCATCCAAAGCATCATATGTTGTACATAGAAAAACAACCAAGCTTTATTGGATTATAAATGTGGTCACTAATAATTGTAAACAAATACAATTGATTAAATCTAGTCTGGCAGCATGTACCTTCGTCTCCAGACCCCTATTGGTGTCTAAGATACCCTACTGGATGCGAGCTGCTACAGGGAGCCAGTGTAGAGAACGGAGAAGGGTAGTTGTGTGGGAGAACTTGGGCCGGTTGAACACCAGCTCAGTGGTGCTAGGCCTTCTCATCAAAGATGCTTTAACAATAATAAGGCTATGTGGGACTGGCAGTTAACAGTAGGTAGGCACACCAAGAGCATGTGAGTGTGATGTGCGATAACTGTAAGGTTGGGTCTCTTGCTCCTGCCAGACATCCCAACACTGTAGGGCAGAATTCCTCAAATCCGGGCCTCGGGGTCCAGAGTGCTGCTGGTTTTCTCTCCTACCAGGAAGTTAATTGCATTCACCTGGCATCCCAGGTCTTAATCAATCCCTGATTAGACAGCTAGAATGGAAACTACCTGGCAGAATAGAAAACCAGCAGTACTCTGGACCCCAAGGCCCGGATTTGAGGACCACTGCTGTAGGGTATCCACATCAGAGTGAAGTCTAGCAAATCCACGGCTAGACTTACAGCCATGCTACTGATGCCTGACTACATTCTTGACAAGCACCTTTGGCCTCCTTTAGCTAACATGCTGCAACACATTTTGAGTACCGTGTAAACTGCTGTAATATTCACTTACTTTTCATCTATCTACTTATCTACTTAGCCTCATTGTAGCGACCACATTATCATCCTATAGTTTGTGTGCTTTGAGTGGTCCTGTATTCAGGTAGAAAATGGCACTAACACTGCTACTATTCCATTAACCCCGGGGCCACCATGCTAAATATGTGTACACTCATAGGTGCTTTGGATAAAAGTGTCCATCAAATGGCATTCTGAACGTTAACTCATGAATGAATCGTTATGGAGTCACTGACTTTGTCTATGTATTCTGCGCTGTGACAACAGGATTATGCAGAGTGATGATTAGAGTTTGGCATTAAAAAGACAGCTTGATAACTGAGAACACAAACACAGACCACTGGTTGTCTGCCAATAACCATCAGAGCTGCATGCTGCTATTAGGAATGAATACCACCATAGCGGTGTGAGTCATGGTGTGAGCAGCACTTTTCTAGGAAAAGTGCCTTCTCCCAGTCTGCATCTGCCCAAGCCACAAGCATCCCTGAGTTACATAACAACTTTGTGTAGGCCTGTCTTTCCATCTCAGGTCCCGACAGACATCATGATGGACAAGTCAACTGAGGTTTCAGTGTCCTGAAATGATTTGCAGAGGAAGAATCTGTCACTTTGATAGAGCAAATGCGAGAGAGACCTGATCTGCCTAAGCGTATGTTCAGGTTTTGCTATGGAAAATGTGCTGTGAAGGTTGAACAGGACCTGGTGCTTGACAGGCAGCATGGAGGTGACCTGGGATACATTTACAGTTACAAGTGCTCCTCTGTTGTCTGCTGTCTCTGTTGAGATGACTTGCTGCTACAGCGATGCCTCTGAAGAAACAACCCAACATATGGATCCATAGAAAAAGCTTTTTGAAGTTTATTGAGACTCATGACAAACTTCCATGCCGTTTACAGAACACTGTGTAGGAGTCCTATTCTGAAGATTAAGAAAACATTAAAAAGTGATCAAATATTATTCACAAATACACCACACTTGGTATCATATGGTGATCTTGTAGTCAGGCAAATCAGACTATATCAGATGATTCAACGCTGCCCAATTTGAAAAACTGTCCGTCTGTGACCAAGAACCTGAAATACTATTTGCATTCTTGGCGTATAATTGGTCTGACAGCAGAAAAAAAAGTGCAGAATGATTGGGCTTTAAAGTGCATTTCCTTATATCGCTGGTTATATTCTCTCGTTAACTGATTTAAGGGTTAACTCCTCCTGCCATAGCAGCCTTCAGAACCAGGCAGAGAAGCCGTGTTTTTCCTTCACCACCCAGATGCTGTCGATCACCTTGCCATACTGGAACACAGAGAAAAGTCTCCTTTGTTACTTGAACAATGATCCTTGCCTGTAAATATATCACTTTATGGGGGTCACATGGTGGCGCACCTGGTCATCAGAGACTTGCTCCAGGTAAAGATGTGTGGAGTTGACCACTTGCATGCGGGTGTAGCCGTAGTCTGTGCTGCGGAGAGCACTCCACTCTTTGGGGTTGGGATTGAACGGGTCGGTCTTCTCTCTGCAGCCCTGAAGGGGAGTAAACAGCCATTAAACTGCATCTTCTCTGTCCTCTTAGTGGTGAGCCGCATGTCTCTCTTGGGCTCCTTCCGCGGGGCCCTGTGTGACATTTACAACTACGCCTCTGCCTTGGTGTGTGCCTGGCCGCACTTCGATATGCCAATGAGTAATCCATCTGTGGTCTGCTGACGAAACATGCCCTGCACTGTTGCCTGCCACATCAGAAAACACTTAACCAACAGAACAGCTGGTACTATACTCGTGGGGCAGACCAGCTGCTGCACACGTTGTTTTTGATGATGTTGAGGTCAATTCATGTATTGATCTATGTGGGAACCTACAATGCGCGAATACAGTGATGTGAGTGTACTTACAGCAGAACCTGTGATAATGTGAACTGGAGCTTTGGGGTTCACATAAGGCTGCTCAGTGCTCCCATTGTACACCTAGAGAGAGAAAAGGATAGTGAGTCTTGTTTACTAATCCAAAATGTCCAATGGAAGATATACGAATGTCATGGATAAAGAACGTGGGAACTGACCTTGTCCCCATAGACAGGCCAAAGTCTCTCATATGTATGCTCATGTGCCCACAGCTCCAAGTCCACTCCTAGGAAAGATATGATAAAAAAGCAATCCCCCCATGTGTGCAAATATACAAAAATAAGGCAAAAATAAGGAAAAACATTTAGATAAGGGCTGGTGAGATGGTTGCCAGGCCAAGGGTCTGCTTTTTTAATGAAGAATTTGTTTGGATTGCTCTGCTCTCTGCATGTGTTGGGACATTAGTCTATCTGAGCATGTGAATTTGTGATCCTAAACACCCATTAGCAGCACACAGCTGGTTGTCAAACAGGGGCCGTACCGTAGCGGTAAAATAGATCCTCCAGACCGGGGGCTGGCGGTTTGGTGTCATTCCGTCCCAGGCGGACCTGACATAGAACAGAGAGAAAGAGAGACAGTGTGACCTGGCATTACCATCTGAAACACTACCTGGTAGAGCCTCGTCATGCCCGTGCCAGCCTCACTCAACAAGGATGCCAAGCGCTGAGAGCAATAGGTCCAAATGGAAACTATTTTGTCCAAATTGCAGTGATTATAACAGTGTACCCAGATCAAGGTTCTTAAGGGTTTGCGATGTGGGCTGGCCAACTAGCCCGAGGCGTGACAGGTCTGCTACTAAGGGCAATTAAAGTGTCTGGCAATGCAGCAGAAAACAAATCCTGCTAATGTAAAGGTTTAAACAAGCTTCCATGCTGTTCCTCACACATCCAACACAAAATAAACCACAAGTGCTTTGTGGATGATTTACACAATGTGGAAAAATCATGATATAGGTTTCCTTGATTTCCATGATTCGTAATATGCAATACTTTCACCAGCAATTTGATAAATCAACAGTTTTTGCTACTGTGTAAATTGTGCAAAATGTATGAATTTGTCGTCTTCTCTCTTTTTGGATAAGCTCCTTTGTGCTAGACATACATAGGACTCAAACTTGGTGCAGTCATCCTGGTCATCATCCGAGCAGTACATGGGTCTGTGTCCCATGGTGATGATCCATGGACGCACCGCTCGGTTCTCTGGCTTGTTGGCTTCCTAGGACGGGAGGAGAAAGAAGATGGTAACCCGTGCATGTAAATGTGTGCAGTTCTTTTGTATGAAAACAAGACCCCTGAAAATGTAAGATGAAGAAAGAGAGAATGAAATTACTTAGAAAGATAGGACACTGGTGAAGAGAGAGCGAGAGCGAGAGAGAGAGAAGGGAGGCAAGGAAAGAGACCACTCAGCCAACATAAACAGATTCGATGAGTGTGGCCACTAACCTCCAGGTCTTTCTTCAGCCAATCATACTGCTTGAAGAGGAGCTCCGGGCCATACGCGAGATAGAAGTAAACCTCAGTGGAGAGGGAGATGATGTGGGCTGACCCTAGGTTCCAGCTGTGGACACACATCGTTAAAACGATACACAGCCTTGACCCACAAGAGGAAGATGGCATAAAGTCAACCGATGAGCAAGCAACAGACCTCATTTCCCCTTCCAGAGTGTGAAAAATACCCTCATAAATCAAAATCCATGCAACTCTGTATCGGCGTGTTAATTTGCTTTTGATTGCAGTGCCAGATCAAATGATTCACTTTACTGCGTTCTCTACTGAAACGATTGAGAGACGCGAGTGTGAGTTACTTGCGTCTCTCAATCATTTCAGTCAGCATGGGGTGTGGAGGTGTACTGTGTTACTGTAGATGTGGGGCACCGGCACGTGATGGAAGGGCTCCCAGCCAGCAGGCCTGTCTGGGTCTAGGCCCAGGGACTGGAGAGTGGGCAGCTGGCCTGTGGTCTAGCGGGGTATTATCTTACTGCCTGAGAGAATGGGGACTGCAGTGGGCTATGAGTCAAGCAGTCAGATGTATAGCTCCTTTGTGTAGTCCCTGTGTCCCTGAGATAGGAGAGGCACACTAAACTAACAGAGGGCAGCTCTACTCTCCTCTGCTGACAGTTCTTCTGCCTCTTACAGCTCATAAATGGTTACTTAAACACTGCAGGAGGTATGGTAAACTTTCACATGATACTTTGCAGGGGGCTCCCGTTGGAAAAAATTATTTCTCTTTCCTCCACTTGCTGTGGACTAGTTTTCTATTGACTAAAACTGTTTGTGGTCTTTTAACCTACTCAAACACAACACGTCAGAGTTCATCTGGATTAGAGCAACTGCTAAAAAACTCAAATATCCTGTAATTCAATAGGAGCAATATTTTTTCCTCTCTTACCTGTACCACAGACTCTCAGTCTGGCCTGGCATGCTGAAGCGATTTCTGTAGTTAGAGAAGTTGCTGTGAACAAACGAGATGGGGAGAAAGCCAATTAGATGCACTGACTGTGCAATCTACGTTCCTTGAACATTTGAGCAATACCAATTAGCACCACAGGCTGCTGCTCTCTATCATTTTGTGGTGCCTACGCCAGAGCTCATAGGCAAGCTAGACTGCAAACCATTCAGGATACATTGAACACAATCCCCAGCTTGGTCATAAAATATAATGAACCTGCCATTCTTAAAATTATGGTAGAATCATGGTGCCATTCTTTTGTTATCTGTCCCTCTTTGGTTTTCATCTGATCTGGCCACAGGACTCAGGGTAGTAGATCACTGGATAGAGGTGGCTATCCAACTGTGGTGGTAACATTTGCTCTAAACTAAATGCATTTAAAATGCAGTAAATTCAGCTGGCCTTAGACATTGGGAGAAACCATACACCAGTATCCTGCTGTGCCAGGCTATCAGTGGCTGTTTCCCCAGAAACAACAGGATGCTTGTGGTAATCAATTCAATCTACCACTGCCGCCACCTTTGCCACTGCTAATCTATCAACTCCAACACATTTCACCAGCCTCACTAGATCAAAACACATAGACAATTCCTGTAAGACAGGACAATCCTAACTGAAAACCCCAGAACCTCTGTTGACCCCCATCACACAAAAAGGAAAAAAAGTCTTCCTAAGAAAGTTCTCTCTGACGCCAATCCAGTAGTCTGTTTCTTTTTACGGCTGTTAATTTCAGCATAAAAGAGGGAGCCAATCTTCTCTCCGGCCCATTAACATAGCTGGGTGATGGGAATGATTGCTTTCCTATTTTATGTAAGAGAGCAACAAGGCGTCTGGCTAAACGGCAGCTGGTCAGGGTGGGACAGCTCAGATCCCTAAAGGTCATGTGAGAGTGTAATGTAGGGTTAGGGGTAACTAGAGAATGATTGGGTCAGAGGTCAAAGGCCCAGAACACAGTCAAGACGGGAGGATCATCACCTTTACGAATGCTGGATAAGTCTGAAGCTAATGATACATTACATTACATCATTTAGCAGACACTTTTATCCAAAGCGACTTAGAATAAGTGCATTCAACATAGGTAGGCAAAAGAACTACTAGTCACCAGAAATTGTAAGTGCATTTCCTTCCTAAACAAGCATCTAAGAGCATAACCAGTGCTAAGGTAAAAAGTGCAATAAGTTAGCTACCTACTTTTTATTTCAACAAATGAGACAAATAAGTGAAGCAAATAAGCATATAAGCTAGTGCTAAGAGGTTTTCAGGTTGGTTTTCAGCCTGCGGCGAAAGATGGGCAGTGACTCTGCTGTCCTGACATCAGTGGGGAGTTCATTCCACCACTGTGGGGCCAGGACAGAGAAGGGCTGTGACCGTGTAGATTGGCCGCAGGGGGCTCTGAGCGACGGGGCAACCCGTCGCGACCTGAGGCATCTGTGGACCTTGAGGTCAGGATTAAATGACCAAGGCCAGCATAATTGGCCACAAGTCAGCTTGTGATCTGCAATCATTCAACACTGCCTACTACAAGGAGAATGGTGTTGAGCTCAGCATCTCTTTATGTCCATATTGAGTATTTCCCTATAACCTTCGTGTCTATTATTCTATATATAAAATATATTCCAAATTATCCTTATCCTCGATAAATTCCATAAATTGTGATATATTTTCACAATTTTAAATAAATCAATTTGAAACTAATATCACGTTGTCATTCACAAAAATGCAAAGTGATCATGACTGATATTATATCTTAACTCAATCCCACAAATAACATGAGCCAGGGTGAGATCTGCTCCTGAGAACGGAGCTCAAGTACAGAGCCATAGGTTCTGACCATGGCACTGAACCAGGAACAGTCACACGTTCCTGGTTTCATACTCCCATCTTGTGGTTAGGCAGGGAACCAGCAGATAATAGAGTGCCTGATGACACTGTGGGACACGACACCCCATGGCCTCCTATCTCCAGACAGCAAGCCTATTATTCACCATGAAACAAACATTCAGAGGTCCTTAGGTAGTGGGAATGGAAGTGATATCAATTAGTGTAGAAATAAAGTCAACAGTCAACTTATATTTGTTTCATTAATCTGCATTATGGGAGTGCAACACGTGAGTCATCCTCTGCAACCACAAACATGCTCATTTCCATGCTCGTTGTGTTTGGTTTTCCATGAAAATAAGATTGAGATACAAATCTGGTAGATGTTCCAAGGGATGTCAAATGCAATGAGGATGAACTGACTGCTAAACCGACCCAACAGGACTGTTCCCCCGCCATCAAATCTGCCCTTTCATCAACTGATGAGCTTTGAGTCCACAAGATGCCCGCTTAATCCAGGCAGTCAGAGAAATTAAAGGAACCAGTGTAGCCTGCAGGAAGCATATCACCAACTCCCATCACAGTCCATTGTTTCAAATGGCAACGGTTGCTTCCCATTCACCCTGAGCGCTGGATGAGCCGTATATTGTGCTGGGGGAACAAAGACGGTCTTGATTGGGGCCTTAGCATCTTGTGGACCCGCTGCTCTCATCCTGCTGGAATGCTGACTGACTACTTCTGTGGTCAGGCCTGTTTCAATTGCCTTTTACCCATTAGGTTTTGAGGTTGGAAAGAGACAGAGAGAGAGAGAGAGTGAGAGTGTGAGAGAAAAAAACAGAAGCCAGCTGCTGGGAGATTCGGATTCTCAACAGTACCACAGAACAAAACACAAATTTAGGAATAGGAGAGGGAGACAGGAGCTTGATTTCTGGTTATGTAATGCAGTGAGCTGGTTCTTGATATCAGGTTCTTGTGTCAGGATGGAGGGCCAAGAAAAACAGACTACTGTTAGCAGCTCCTTAATTAAGGCCAGGCAATAGTCACATTACACAAGGCAAGGCCAGACGAGGACTGTCTGAGGATACCAGGGCCATGCAAATATTATGGTGTGGAATCAGGCAGTTTTATATCTCCTATAATGCACGTGCACGTACGCACACATCTAACTCCAGCAGATGGGCTTGGAATTCAGGAGAAGTTAGTTGTTGATCCTCAGGATATAACATGTCTGAGGTTCTTGAGTCTGTTTCTTCTCTCTATGCAAGTCTTTCATTGGACTGGAAATCTGACACGGACTCAAATATCTGACTAACAAGGTGGCATACTGTAAGCATCTGGGGGACTGGATAATAATAAATATAATAATGAACCAGTAAGGGACAGTTTTCAGCTGTGTCAGACTATCAATACACACCGTTCTGACCACATTTGACTCTCAAATGTACTCAAATATCTGGCTCATGAAGCTGCTTATACACTTGGGAAACAGAACGATAAACACAGGAATTAGGGACAATGACAGTGTCAGTGTCACGTTATCAATACAAAACACGCTGCTTGATTCTAATGGAGAGGGGTCCTGGTGGCTCAGCCAAACAGTACACACAGTGTTGTTGTAGGTGCATGGGGTTGGATACTGGCTCGCCGTGCAGTTTGAATCTCTCATCACTTTATACTCACTCACATGAATTAATAAAAATCAGTCCCTTGGTGAGAAAGAAAGTTTCAACACTCAAAATACACACACACAGGTCCAGGGACTATGGGGCCTAAAAAACAGATAGGGAGCTGATCATTCCCAGTTAGCTAAATGTTTGTTTTGGAGCGCGATGACTTGTTTAGATGTTGGTGGTTCCTGACGCTGCTCCAGCCTTTAGAGACTGAAATAGCTCATCTGTTCCAATGGTACAGTGAATAGTTTTCGACAGACCAAAGTGTTTTCTACAGTGGAAAAACTGTGGTTGACCAGAAAGGTTGTTTTTCTCAGCTTCACGCCCCCCCTCACACACACACGCACACACACTTCACATTTACGGTAGCCGATTGTGGATATATCTTGTCAAGGGGCAAGTCTGGCAAGTCTCTCTCACCAACGTGAAATACAGTATGTGCCGTTGTCCTTGCCCAAAACCCGTTAATAATAGTATTGCTCCTGATCATACGTGACCTGTGCAGAATGTGGCGCAAAATGTAAACGAAAAGGAAAGCATTTGCTAATAGGGAGCAGGAGACAGGCAGATAGCTTCCATGTTGACTCACTGACTATGAACTGTTCATAACACTGGCACCGAATGTCTGCAACACGTGCGCACGTGAGAATGTGAGCTCACTTACGAATACACGCTGAGAGAGTAAAAGTAGAACAGAGAGAGAAAGAGACAGAGAGAGACATTTAATCAAGTACCACCTACTATGTAGCTTCGTGGTTCCCTGGACAGGTCATGTAGGGCACATAGGCTGCTATGGACTGGATCTGCCTCATAAATTCATCTCCAATCCTGGCATTGTCCTGGGACAGTGTCGTATAGCCATTAAACATCATGACATAGGATAATAATACTGTTAAATAGGCACAGGCAAGTTTCATTTTCCTCCATTCACTGATGTTCAGACAAATGTGTTGTAAGAATCCAGTAAGTCAGTTTTCCAGACAGCTTCAGGAATGTCCTATATGTATACCAAATAAACCTCAATGAAACCAGTTTGGATTATGTCTTAGATATCCTAATGCTGGCTACAATGCGGCCCACGGCTGTCCTCATGGCTTTAGCTGCCACAGTCCTTAATGACCTTTCAGACGGCATTCCTTTTTTCTGTTTTTCTATTTAATAATATCAGTGAAGCCACAGGATGTACTCGGACATTCCAGCTGAAAGCACAACATGAATTATAGTGATTAAGTTTTGCAGTCGTCTGCTGATTGCATCTAGCATTTTTCTCCATAGAGGAGAAAGTGTATGAATGGTGCAGGAACACAGCAATTTAAAATCTAATTTCAGGGAAATGATATTGATCTAAGACTAGGTTACGTCCTTAGAATATCAAAAATGGCAGCTGGGCTGTTTGCAGATGAGGAAATGTGCCATTAAAAATGTGACTTAAAATAAATTCCCTTTTTTTAATTCATGAAATACTTGGGTGACATGACCCTAATTCCAGTCTTTCACCACAGGCTTATGGCATTGCACAGTAATGCTAATCGTAAGCTGTGTGTCTTAACCACAGCTAAGGGCCTTTATATGTGCTGATAATAAATAATGGGGAGCCCGGGGAAGGGGACAGCGGAGAAAGGTGGACTGGCTTAATCTCATCTGTCATTGTGGAATTAGGGGAATATCTGAATTGCTTTTAGAGGATAAGCCTTTGATGAAAGGATTTGCTTTTAATGACTCCCCCATTCAACACTCAGTCTTAACTGGGCAACAGTTTGACGAGAGTTCATGATACTGGAAGAAAAAGGAGAGAGAAATACCTCATGTAAATCATAGGCAAAGTCCCCTGTAAAAAAAAAAAAAAAAAAAAAAAAAACAATTTTGAATCAGAATATCATAGTATACAATTAATATATATTAAATGTGTAATAGGAAATAGTTTTTACTGTTTTACTGCAGAGAATGATAACAAATATATCAGCGGGGGTTTGATTGGGTTGTTGATCAATACAATGACTCAATGATTACATCGCTGTCAGTGTTGCAGTTCCTTGGTCGCCGAAATCAGTAAATGCCCCTTGAAACAGCTTACCCAGTACAGTTGAAATGTTTAAAATTTCTGTCAGTGTGGCCACTTACCTATGTGCAGGATGACATCGTACATGCCAAGCTGGGTCTCCTTCTGCAGTCGGGCCAGAGATTGAGGGTTCTCATTGCCCAGGTCTCCATAGAGAGCAAACCTGGGGCTGAAACTAGTGCTGTCATTCAGAGCAGTGAAGGAGAAGACGTCACTCCAGCCCACATCGCTGCCACAATGGTACACTAAAATTCACACAGGGGAAGAACTCTCTCTATATATAAGACTCTATATGGGTTCATTTCATATACCATTTTGACAAACCCAGAGAGTCTAATAACATCAGGGCCCCACCCACCATAAGCCACAGCAGGTTTGAGGCCTGTGAGAGTGACTCTGTGGATGTACATCTTCCTCCGCTCCTCTCCTGAGTCCACAAACAGAGTAGCCTCGCCTTTGGCAGTCATCTCAAAGAGCCGACCCCCCAGCAAGCCATACTCCACCGTGCTCTCTGTCTTATTGAAGGTGGTCCAGGTCACCTCCATGGAACCTGGGACTCCTGAGAAGAAAAGGCCAATTGTTCGGAGCTTGACGCTGATTGGTCAAACAGAATTACTGTATTCACTCCCTGATGCAAAGCCAAGAGATGCTGACGAAAAAGCAGATATTGCACAGTAGTGGTGGTTTTGATCTCACCTTTGGCAAGGCACAACCATCAGAAAGTTGAGTTAAACTGGCCAGGTACTCATTTCATCTAGAGGTCATTCCATACACAAGTCATCCATTTAGTCATCCAAGTGTAAGTTGGCATGATTAGGCTACATTTATGACATTTGAGGATTTTAGCTGGTGCCCCAGAACGACTTACAAAGAGTGAGCAGGCAGGGTTTCAACATAACACAGAGCCAACGTATACAGAATTGTGACGGAGACTTCCACTTTCTAAAAATGTAAATACTTTTAGTTGTTATATTATTGAAGAATGTGTAGAAAACCTCTGATCTGTAATCAATATGGCCTAGATACAAGTATAAACTAGTAAGGGGAAATGGAAGCAGATCAAACACCTACCTGGATAGGATAGGTGAACCTGCTCTGGCTGGGTCCAAATGGGAGGAACACCAATCACCAATACAGGTGCGAGGCTTAACATGGCATAGGCAGCATAAACAGGCACCATCTTGATACTGGGCCACAGGAGAACAAACCTGGAGGGAAAAGTAGCCACACACACACAGCAAATATAACCAATACAATGCAGTCACATGATTTTAAAAGCCCTCTTATTGAACACCACATGACATTGGTGTCATAAAACAAAGTGGATCAATGTCTCTTTTAGATGATATTAAGCCTTCCAACAAACTGTCTGACCTCAGTGCCAGGTTACACAATGCTCAGTGGCAGTACATTACATTACATTACATCATTTAGCAGACACTTTTATCCAAAGCGATTTACAATAAGTGCATTCAACAAAGGTAGGCAAAAGAACTACTCGTCACCAGAAATTGTAAGTGCATTTCCTTCCTAAACAAGCATCTAAGAGCATAACCAGTGCTAAAGTAAAAGTGCAATAAGTTAACTACCTACTTTTTACAGTGACAGTGGTGCACACCTAGTCAGTGTTGATGTCTGTCTCCTGATGAGGAAATCGAAAGCAGTCATCCAGAATGATGAAACAACAAAGACAGAAACAGCCCAGTCAGCAAGAGCAGCATGGAAAGGGATGATGTGTCAATATAAGCAGCTGATGTTGTTTTTCATTGTGCATTCAGGGAAGTAGTGCTTTCTGAGTGAGGTCTTAGTGTTAAGCAAGTGTCATCAAGTACAACACAGATCACGACACTAAAAAAGTACTTGGGTAAGCAGCTGATAGATATGGTTACTATGCCTCCCTGATCAGGACAGCACAGACACTGTCTAGGCCAGTGGTTCTCAACCATGTGCCATCCAGGCCCAATGCATGTTTTCATTCCAACCATTCACTACAGCAGCTGATTTCACTGAATGAATATCCTCTCTCTGTTTGAATATGTGCTAATCAGTGAAATCAACTGCTGAAGTGATTGGTTAGAATGAAAACCTTGGGCTACTATGGCACATGATTGAAAGCCACTGCTTTGAAGAGATTGTTTGGATTTGAATTTTGCACCAACAGCATCTTAGTAGTCGCTAGAGGGTGCACACGGCACAATAGGATGCTTTATGTTGTGGGTGGTATCATCAGTGGAAATGTGCTGTTTGATCAGTCGGCACTCGTGTCCAGTAATCAGAGTTTAGTTTAAACTCTGCGATTGTCACCACTGAATAGGAGAGGAGAGGAGAGGAGAGGAGAGGAAAGAAAGGTCAGTGCTGAACGTCGTCAGATAGAGTGATGTCGGTTAATAATGGATACGTGTCGAGGTTATAGTTGTTGAATAATTCTGCATCACCAGCTTCAAAAGTTGCTGTTATGGTCTTAAAAGACACAATTTCTGAAAGATGTGCTGTAGCGCCATGCTTGTTTTGACAGCTGATTGTATCGGACTAACGTTACCGCTTTGTTTATGTTAGCTAACATTATGCTAACAACAGAAAGCGGTTCATTTAATCTCTTAGCATCACTGACAAAACGGAAGGGAATAAGGCCACGGCCCTAAACAACCAACGTGAACGTGAATAAATATAAGGAAATGAAATAATAATTTAAAAAAAAGACTCACAAGGAACTGAGCTGCCTGTCCCGAGAACAGTTCCTGATTACGTCATTGTAATAAGAAGGACAACAATTCGCACGTGGATTGTGGGTAATTGTGTTTTTATTTGTTTAGTTCACGGCACAGGCTCATCCTGTGTACAGGCTACAAACCTTTCCCTGTTTAAATGATTTCGCTCATAAGTCTGTAGACTTGGAAGACTGACGAAACATGCCACCTTAAAAATATAATGGAATGTAATGTTAAGTGATGTAGATAATAGATAGGGGCAATGTATAGGGGCAAAAACATATTCTTCTGATGGTTACTGGCAGATGTGTGTGTCTGTAGGCAATACATTTTTTTACGGGATATCTCCAAGTCATACAGGTTATTTATTCGCCTTGGTAATTTACGACAAATTGTTTGAAAAGGGGCTTCTGTTTTTCCAGGTCTGTAATGGACTCGAACAGTGACGAGGGAGACTATAAAGATGCCTTGCCCCAGGATATGGTCCAGTACAAAGTGAGCTGTTCTCATGGGAGAAACACAAAGGAGGTGAGCTGGGTTAGGCACTACAATACTTTGATTTAAATGTTCAGACATATTATGCTGGTCCTCCTTTGCTACAAATAATTGTTTTATTTATCATTTTTGTGTAACTGTTGATATTTTGCTTATCTTGAGGTGGATTATGATAAAAAGGAAGAGTTCAACAAAAAGAGGTAGGTCAGGTTTTGTGGTCGCATTATGAATAGTTGTATTTGTAACAAGTGCGTAGTCATTTTTGTGTGATTTGGTTTGCTAGATATCCAGTGGGACGGTCTGGCAACACCTCTTGCAGAGTGAGGCGGGTAGTATCATGCAAGAGGAAGACCCATCATCTGACGGCGGCTCGGAGGAAGCAATCTGTGTCTGGGAGGACTTATGATATGGCCAACAAGGAGAATGAGATGAACTGCATGCAGGACATGCAACAGGAGATATTCTATATGGACCCTTGGGAGTTCCTGCCACATGTCAATAATAACCACAATACTGGCAGAACCAGTTCGAAACACACTGACTACTCCACACTCACCGAGGTCAGAAATATAATCTCCGTACAGACCTTGTTTCTGTTCTCTGTGTGGTGTTGTGTTATGATTTATTGTGGCACTAATATGCATGTAAGAGTATCTCAACCGAAAAATGCTTTTCAGCTCTCGGGGGATCATGGTGCAATGACCAATGTGCTGTTTGGAAGAAATCTGAGATTGAAAGTGGCTTCAACATTGTGGCATAGAAATGTTGAAGAAATGTTGACATACTTCCTGAGGTACGTAGCCGATGGTTTTTAGTTGACATTCAGTCTGTGCGCTCACATTTAAAAAATTTTATGACATCACTTTCCTTCCCCAGAATCCAAGACACTGGTGTGTTTGTTGATTTTCTTCCACTGATAACCAAAAGGTAATTAACTTGCATTTTGAAAGAGTTAGTCAGATAAACCAAAAGTGGAGTAAATGTTGCTTTAATGACATTTCTGCTACAGCATTAATGAGGACTCCCCCAGCATTACCATTGGCTGTTGTGTTGACCTCTTCCCATTAGTTAAGAAAGTCCTCAACAATCCATATGAGGAGTGAGTATTCCCATTCTGATGAATCGTCCTGTTAACAAAATTATTTCAGATTGAAACAGAATATACAAACACATAATAACCAATGTTCTATTTTTATTCTCACAGGTATCTTCTAGTTGGTTTAAAGTGGATACATTCAGTTTTGAAAAACTGGTGGGAGGAACTTGGAGCAAGTGGCTATAGTGGCTCAA
Source organism: Monocentris japonica (assembly GCA_900323365.1). Lineage (NCBI taxonomy): Eukaryota > Metazoa > Chordata > Actinopteri > Trachichthyiformes > Monocentridae > Monocentris > Monocentris japonica. The sequence continues at coordinate 12,388 of OOFE01012934.1, read as the reverse complement.
CTAACCATCCACTGAATAAGTAAGTGTTGGCAGGTTTATTCTGTGAGCTGTAGATAGATAAATACTGTATTTATTTAAGCACAATTGAATTGTCAAAGCAGCAAAAAAGGGCACAATACACAACAAAGCAACAATAAACAACATAACAAAATCCTATAATAAAAACTAATAAAGAATTAAGAATGCTGTAATCACCCCCCCGTCCAAACATCCTGACACAGTGATCAAAATGAACCCTGTGTTGCCCCAACCATACACACACACCTGTACAATGCTGCCCCTCCCAATACAAGTTGAAGATTTACAGAATGCACAACCCTTGTGGTACCATTTTTATTTATTTTTGTTACAGAAATTTTCAAGTCTTCAATCAGCAGTTATTGGAGTTGTGGCACCGGGAACCCTTGTTGAAGTCTGTTCCAGGAACTGCAGGGGACCTAGCGAAGGTGAGTGCTGCATGCATGAATAGAGCATTAACAGTGTTATTGTTTGAATTTTATTGCACAAAACAAGTCTTCTGTTTGTCATCCTTTTCCCAGGTCATTGATTCTTTCCTGTCACAACTTACCTGATGGCAGTGGAGATCCAGATAATGGATTTTCCTCTGGTAGCAGCTTCAAAAAGTTTAAAGAAGCTACAGTAGAACATTTCAAATGTTGGACTCTCAAATAGGAACTGCTGTTGTTTCCATAGAAAAAAGTGCCTTTTAGCATGTACCTGTCCTGAGCTAATGTCTGTGGTACTAACTGTATTTCATTGCAACATCAACCCCTACATGTACAGTAGCATTTGAAGTTAACAATTGCTAGAGAAACTTGAAAAGTACTGAAAATGTGTAATAAGTGTGGGAAATTTGATTTGCTTGTTTCTTCAGTCACCAAATATCTTCTCAAGTTGGCTGTGTTGTAATTCTCATCAGCTACATGATAGTTTTAATTGATGTATCAGAATGTCTGAGGCATTTGTGAATGTAAGAATACATAGGCTGCCCTTGTTTGGTACTGCACTCAGTATTTGTTGAACTGAACACGCAAACCACAGTGACGATTGTAATACCAAAACAAAGGTTGTACCCTCCCTGGAAAGAGACAACAATGATGTGTTTTTGTAATGTGAATTGAATACGCACACCTCTTGTGGAGCTGCCAGTAAGTGGTTAAACGTCAAAAGTATGCTGCGTTTTGTGTCTGAATCTTCTCCTGCCTGCACACACACTGTACCTCAACTGAGTTAAACAATAAGAGCAAGAAAACAAACAAACAAAGCAGTAGCTGTCACAGGCCTCAGCTGAACTTCAGCCTCATCCACTCTTGAAGTGCTGTAAACAAATTAGATCTATGAGTTTACAATCTCACTCGACGCAGATAAGTGCAGGTTTGCTGTCTCCCCGTCGTGATGTGAACCTTAGGCTGAAGTCCAGCTGTGACTAGGTTGTAGAGGCCTGTGTGGAAGGGAGTGCACCTCAGTGGACTCTGAAACTGGACTCGGCAGTCGGCAGCCTTGTTTGCCTTCTTGCGCTTTTCATTCTGTGCAGTCGAAATAGAGTGGGTGTGTGAGTGAGGGACAGGATTCAGGTACAGAGCATAGCATTTTCTTTGACACTGTATCACCTCATATGTGGCTCCACTGAAGGTGAGTGTGTTTGTTTTCTGTTTCAAGATGCATTCATTGGTTGTTTTTTTTTGCGTATCCAATACAATTATTTTACAATTTTACAATTTGCAATTTTTTCCTCATCAATTAAATAAGCAGCCTGCAGTACTGTATCACTAACTGAACAATGTCGGTTTGACGATGAAGGAAGCTAAATGATGAGGTGTCTGAGATGTTGGCTGCTAGCAATGCTCCCACTGTTGCTCAGTCTGACTGGAGTACGCACTGAGCATCTCCAAGCTGAGAACCTCAATCTCCTACCCCCAGAGGAGCACAAGTTGGTCCTCAACCATGGAATGAGAGGTATATTTGTATGTGTAGACTTTCACCGATTGTCTACGTGGATAATATACTATGTTTTAATGCGTACGTTTGTACATCCTGGAGAAATTAAATGTGTATAAGACAGTGTTGAGACTGTTTTCCATTGCTTTCCATTACATTGATTTGAACCGCTGTGTGCCCTTTGTCACAGATGACGCATCAGTCTGTGTGGATTCTCCTGGGTGTGTGTCATATCTCTTGGGTTGATTTGTATAGCACAGTGACACAGTTTGTCAGACAAACAGATGTAATAGTTTGACAAAATATCAATGTTACCTGCTTATTTGGGAGTCACTGAGAAACTGTGTTGGAATTGCTGTTGCCATCAAGGTTACAACTTGTTGCTGACAAGCAAAAGAATGACAAGTTAAACATTGGTCTGCATCATCATGATATTAATGGATGTTTTATAAATAGATGCCCTAATTTAGTTTAATCAGTCGATATACAGTAGTTCATTATTATTACTTTGAGATTATTCAATTTCGATTCTTAATATAAGAATTCAGTTAGTGTGATTGTTTTGGTGCTTTGCCCAACAGTGCTGCCTAGGGACTGCCATGACATGCTGATGACCTCTGGTGGCCAGGCCAGAGACGGGGTGTACCTGATTCAGCCAGGTGACTCCTCCATCTTGGCCTACTGTGCGATGCAAGAGGGGGGCTGGACCGTGGTTCAGCACATCACCGTCAACAGCAGCGTGAACTTCGATCGTACCTGGGCCGAATACAAGCAGGGCTTCGGGGTCCTCACTGGGGATCACTGGCTGGGGAACGAATACCTGCATCAGCTCACCCGGGGCCCTGGGCACTACAAGCTGGGAGTGAAACTGGTGGACAGAGATGCCATCACTAAGACGGGTGAGTATGATCCATTCCTGGTGGAGGATGAAGGATCCGCATACAGGCTGAGACTGGGACTGTTCCAGGGCACAGCCGTAGACGCCCTCACCCAGGACACAGAGAACTACCTGCACGACAACCAAAAATTCACCACCAAAGACCGAGACAACGACAACTACTTCCAGAACTGTGCCAAGCTGGAGTTCCAGGGGGTGGCGGGAGGGGGCTGGTGGTATGACGCCTGCGCTGGCGCCAACCTCAACCGCAGGAATGTCATCTACTGGCAAAAGGACTGCAACAAGGAGCGCCTGTGCAAGTATGCCTGGATGATGGTTAGACCTTCAGACACAGTAAAACTGATCTACAGTGGAGAGTGTAAGAAGGACGAGCTATGAGGACCTGTTCAGGGCTGAAGAAGGATTTATGATGCTGTATAAAGTAATGATATCAAGGTTACTCCTAATAGCTATTATGCTTGACATTCACTTCAACATATTTTATTCAGAAATGCATGGACATGATCACAAAATACTGTAAAGAATTTTTTTTTGATTCATCACAAACTTTCAAAATATAAAATTTCAGTACTGTGGTGTGTTTTCTAGCTCTTTTTTCACCGTACATCATATCAATATACATATAGCGAATCATTTCTTTCTTTTCCCAAATTCCAAGTGCAGGCTGACTGGTTTATCACAGTTACAAAAAAGTGTTTCATGACATCATAACTTATTACACATGTAAAACATCTTTTGCAAATACTCTCCCATCAAACAAACAGCATTTTTGCTACAGTACAGATTACAGATTTGCAATTAATACATATTAATATATGATGAGATATTGATTTAGCTAATCCAGGGGAAATAAATATATTCCAATGCTCAAAGAGAAAAATATCCTGAGGATAGAGAGTAATAAACAGATTGTAACAAATAGAGAATGTGCTCTTAAACCCTCCTCTCCCACTCACTATGTATGTAAACACGGACATTGTTTAGCAGGTTTGTGTTAAAATGAAAATTACTACCATTTTATAATATGTTTTTTTTTGTTTGTATTTGAACCATTGACTAGTAAAATGTATTAATGCCTGGAACATTATCATTACTCCTCTTTGATTCTATTTTCTCAGGGGTGTTGGGGGAAAGAAATGTGATGTAAGTATTTGCTAAAATTGAATGTGAAAAGAATGTAGCTGTTTCTGTTTTTTTAATCTTATAAATGACAATGGCACATGTGAAAAGGCTTTGATTACCATCAGCGTTACAATCTCGACTTAGCAAGCAGATTCTGACATCAGGACAACACTTATTAGCCCTTTAAAATAAAATAGCAATACCAAAATGTGCATCTTCAATATAAACACAATATTTACAATCTGTATGTATCACGTTGTATGCATAAGAGCATCAACGAGGGGGGTTGGGGAGGGGCGGGTATTCTTTTCAACCAATATACAGTGTCAATGATCATTTTAGTTTGACCAATAATCACATACAGTAGGCCTATTGATTAAGGAACACTAATATTAATATTCTACAACCTACAACCTGTACTTTTGATATCACCTAATAGGTATAATTCAAATTCAGAGATCCAAGATCATCTTCAGTACATATGTCTGATTTATAGCCATCATCATACACCATCATACTATGAGGAAATCAAAGGTTCATGTCAGTTTGGTGCTGACCACAGGGTTTTGTCCATACCAGTAGAGTTTCTCCTCAATCCTTTTCTTCTTCCACTGGCAGAGTAGCAACATGCGGAAGGTCTTCTGGAAGGTCTTGTTACAAAGGGCGTAGCACATGGGATTGACGGTGCTGTTGACGTAGCACAGCCAGTAGCCCAGGTGCCAGAGGGACAGGGGGATGCAGTCCGAGCAGAAGGTGGAAATTAGCACCATGATGTTATAAGGAGTCCATGTTAGGATGAAGGCTAGCAAGATAGCACTGAGAGTCTGGGCGGCCTTCCTCTCCTTAATCAGCACCATCCTCTTCCTCTTGGTGATCTGGTTCTTCAGTGTGGCGTCCATAGGTTTAGATGTCGAGGAGGCGGAGGGAATGCTCATGGACTCAGCTGAGGAGAAAGTTGATGGTGCCATTTTGGTGTCCCCATTTTTGCTCTGCTGCTCCGCATCAGAGTCTTTGGTGACAGGTTTAAACTTGTAGGACACACACTTCTTGCTCTTCTGAGAGTTACTTTTGGGTGGTGTGTGGAAGAAGCTATCATCTTCGTAGCTGCTGAGTTGCTCGCTCTCACTGCCCACTGCACTCTTGGTGGACTCGCAAGCCTGGTTCCTGAAGGATGGCGGGAAGGCCCCTGGAGACACAGGGCGCTCCTCATCCTCCAAGGAGGCATAACTGTTGAAGGTGGTCAGGTGATCAGCTTTAGACCACTCGTCATTGGTGGTGGCTGCTGACTTGGCAGCATTGCTCCTGCTGGAGGAAGACCAGGAGGCTTGGTTCCTGTCATGTGAAGCCGATCTTAGTTTACAGCTAAAACAGGATCTGATAATGGTCTTCTGGGGCTGGGCTACCCCAGGGTCTGTGGGATAGTTAATCCCCCGAAGCTCAGCCAGATCTTTGGTCCTCTTCTCTGTCTCCTTGTAGATCCGACAGTAAATGATTGTCATGACTGATACAGGGATATAAAAGGCAGCAATTGCTGTCCCAAAGGTTATCACAGGCTCAGAGAAAAACTGAATCTGGCATTGCCTCTCAGGCACGGTTCTTTTGCCTACAAAGTACTGCCAGCAGAGAATAGGTGGGGCCCACAGAATAAGCGACACCAGCCAGGCCAATCCAATCATAACCCCAGCCCGTTTGGGTGTCCTTTTGGCCCTGTAGGTCAGGGGCCTAGTGATGGAGAAATATCTGTCAAAGCTGATCACCAACAGGTTCATGACTGAGGCATTGCTGGCGACATAGTCCACTGCCAACCACAGGTCACAGGCAAGGTTTCCTAAGGCCCAGTAACCCATCAGTATATAAGAGGTATATAAATTCATAGAGAACACACCAATGATGAGGTCCGCTGCTGCCAGACTCAGCAGGTAGTAATTGTTCACTGTCTTCAGTTGGCTATTGACTTTGAAAGAGAGCATTACCAGAACATTCCCCACAATGGTGATGAAGCTGACTATGGCTGACACAGTGGCAATGGTGATCACCTCCCATAGACTATGTGTGACCAGGTGGATGTCCGTTGCACTGGTATTTACAGTGGAGTTCAGTATGTTCACTCCCTCCATGGTCTTGATGTGTTTATTGTCATATAACCAAGAGGAGAATGTTTGGATTTGCCATTTTGAGCAAGATTTCCTGGAAAGAAAAGAAAGATAAAGTTGTAATCTTCATATCTGCAAGTAAGCTCAAGGCACGTACTGTATATGAGCAAAAAAGTTCCCTTAATAGCCACTAGATGACATCATTTCAGTAAAAATCAGAGATGGTACAGCTTAGATATTAAGGTTCACGTTATGTCAGGGTTGTACTGCAGGCTTTGTGTTTACAATTTCTAAATAAATCACCCTACCTTAATGTAAAAGCACTGAAGCAGCTATTCTATGAGTCATATAGGCATAAAAGTTGATAGCATTCACCTATACAAAAAATAAGATCTCAATGAATTATACATAGAGTTCTCTAGTTTCTGTGGGGCCATAAATCACATCTATTAATTAAAATATCATTAAACTGCAGTCTGCACCACATTAGAGCATTTGCCAGCAGATGTGAGTATGCACATATGGAGTCTTTTAGGCAATCTTTGGAAACATCTGTGGCACATTTAAAAAATCCAGGTCATGACATCATCTGATTCCTTGCTCTAAATCTATGTTCTGAGGGATAGTAGGTATTCATTTTATATACATTATTCTCTAGTATGATTTGTAGTATTAATAAATGCTTAAATCTTTAATATTATCAAGTGAATGTTGAACTATTTTGTTAAAATAACTAAATAAGTTAAAATGACTAAATTATACAGCATTGTTATTCATTATTATTATTACAAATTGTATACCTACTTTTGAAACGCCCGGTAAATCAAAAATAGCTGATTAATCCATCTGTTTTGAGAGAGGCTAATTTCAAGGGAACTAATCACGCTACAATCTCTATTGCTGAACGACTAGATGAATATCCATGACGGTCCCTATATCATTATGAACAAATTGTACATCTTGACAATTACTGAAACACCATTGTCCATAGCCAAGCATAAGAGACAGAACCCTAAAGCCCATCTGAATATTTTTTCTCTCACACGCAATGTCAAATAATAGCAATCATAGAAGTGAAGGAGATGAAAGATAAAAAATTGCTATAATTTCTCTGCTCTCACTATCTGTCAAATATGACAACACCTTTTTCCCTCAAACCTGAAAATACTGCTAGAAGAAACCTAGATTTGTCATGACAGTTGGATGGAAGCAATATGTTAGTGAAAGCCAATGACAACCTAACTCTAAGTACACTCTGAGGGAGGCAGTACGTTCAACTGGGCAATTTCGATAAAATGCATCAAATGGCAACTGCATTCAGTGGGGGACGTTGGACTCAATCGTTGGTTTTCTGTGCCTCGATTTCAAACTCAATGCCAATTTCTCAACTCCCAACTCTGCAGCTATATCGCCGAAACTGTCACATCTGTGGAGTGGAGGGCCTTAATACAGAGCAGTCCTAGCACTGCAGTAATCTACCTTCTGCAAAGTACTTTGGGTCAGCGGGATCATTCATAGAAAAGGGACAATTATTGTTAAGCAGAGACACCTATGTGGTCATTTCTCTCCTCCAAACATCTGTTCATGGAAAGGGTGATGAGGCTAACGAGAGCTCTCCTACTTTACGTACATCTATAACAGTAAGGAGTTTTTGCCTCTCCATGCCTTATGATCTTGAACCGTCTGATGTAAACGGTTCCTGTTTTTGTGTTCACATTCTCTAACTAGAGAGCAGTCATTGCAGCCACTTCATAGCTACATCAAAATGCCTACTCAACTGGAGAACTCTTAACACTGTAGGGACATGTTTCTCTCTCTCTCTCTATTCCAACCCTCCCTCCGATGTTTTTTGACCTTATTCCTAACCTATTTGGAAATAGCATCTCTACTCATTGGTATTCTTTTGGCAGTGCCAGATTAGCAGGAGTGCCAGCAGCAGCCTGAGGCCCACACAAATAACATTCCTTACACTGCGGGGGACCTCCTGCAGCCCTTGGAATGGCCCTCAGCTTATTACTGAATGGCATTTCACATCACATCACTCAAAACCCCATGCCACTCCGCTGGTAAGCGCAGGTGGCACCGTCATTATCATCACCTTCTCTGTGCTGTCACTGTACACACAAATGCAACCTTTCTCGTTGTCTCTCATGGACTGCTTACTTTAGCAGAAGCCTGTTACCGTTTTATGATGAGGTAAAACGGCACCTTCGTTTCCAGTGCTTAGGTACTCCTATATGCACCTTCACTCATGGCCTCAGAGGGAGGAGAATATCTATGTTACATACAGGCTCTTATAACCTTTTTTTTTTTTTTTTACAATATTCCCATCTATTGTGTCCTTTTACAAGCCCGATTTTCTCTCACACTGTAAGATTAAGCAAACTTGCTTTGAGGTCACTGTAGTAGGAATTTGACAGCTCTGATAGGTGGTATAAAAAGTTTCCCTAGAAAGTAAGAGGAATGGGTCCTGACTCACTGATGACTGTTACACACACACACACACACAAACACTGAATGGACTCCTGACCTCAATACAGCCAAACCTAGCTAATAGCTTCTAAATTGAAGCAGGAAATGTTTTAATGGTACGCTCAGAGCTCAGAGTGTGGGGTAAACATGGGCTCTGCATCACTATAAATAGTCAATATAGTCTGTTATGGCCTGTTTTTTTGGACTTTTTTATGGATGCAGTGTAGCATCAAATCTGACGTCCATGGGGGAATAGCTACATGACGCTGTCTGGTCCAACAGCAAAAAGCTTTTCAGAAAACAGAGATACAGTTGCAGATTTTTTTCTAGCCTCCTACCTGTGTTCAACTCAGATATTTGACTGAGATTTGATCTGTGTACGTCTGTGTTAGTAACTTGGTCCTATAGCAGATGTGAATGGGAACATTACACCAGTCATTACTATGAATCACAGCCAAACTGCCCCAGCGAGGTGCAAAGTGCAGGCATTTCTCACTCTTGCCAAGCAAACTGAGTCTGCCTTTGAATGTACATACAGTGTTATTGGCTTGTCACTCACTATACACACACTACTAGTATCAGACTGCATTCTGAAACATCAATCATAACAATGTCCAATCGATGAGTCAGGACAGAGTTGGTAGCACAAATCCATCCTAAACCTCCATACTGAGTGGCGATGCTGACAGGTTGGAGGGTGGCTTCCTGCAGGTCCTCTGGCAGCTAGCCATCAATGATCCTCTGCTGTAGCTCTGCACGCACTGGCTCCCACCAGGCCTCCTGGTCATGCTTAACCTTTTTCTTTGGTTGCACCACGACCGCTCTGCACAGCAGCGAGTGTGGCATTTGTGAAAGAAAGAAAGAGAAAAAGAGGAAGCGGGAGACGAACAGAAGAAGGAGGATAGGAAGAGGAGAGTCGGAGCCAAAGAGGCAGAGAACGCCATGTGTGTCTAAGCGGTGAGTATATATATGCTTGTAGAGCAGCCCAGAGCTCTTTGGCACCATGGATCGTGCATTGCTGAAGTCAGCCCAGTGACCCATGGTTAAGATTCCTGCATATGTGGCATTCTGGAGGAGGACCGAAGAGAGGCTTGAATCCTCCTGGGGCTCCATCCGTGGAGAAGGAAGAAAGTGTAAAAGAGGTGTCTTAAAGCTGCTCCTAATGCGAGACATAGCTCTCAATCTGCAATTATGTCTTCTTAGCCTAATGGTCTCTTAGCATCCATGTTGGTGGCCAAGGTTCAAATACCACCATCATCAATCATGGAGACACATTAGGATGGAGTATGTGAGGTTTAACGTTTTTTAACCGATTTTTTAAATGACCAAAAAATAATAATAGATTCTCCTATGTTGCTATTGGGTTTAATCAATGCCTAACATTTTTTTCCACGAGCTTCAATTGTCATTTTAGAGCAACAAGGGCAAACACTTTAATTGCATTTCTGCTCAGTAGAGAAATGAGAAATATGATCATTACCTGAATTTTATGATCTGCTCCTGGAACACAGCAGTAGTTTTGATAGCTGCTGATAAGCCTGTAATGAAAACACTGAATGCCTCCAGGATTTTCTTTCTTTTTTCTTTTTTTGAGCGACTGGAACATTGCATTACTGCCCCATCATTACGATAATGATCTGATCTGACCCGACTCGTTTGTGTTCTTGTGTGAACGGTGTTTCTAAACCTCAGTCTGCATGGCTCTCTAGTTGTGCCCCTAGGTTGTCTGTTGTTTGTTCCCAACTCATAACACGCCAATTTTTCTTTTATTCCGTTATCACATTTGTGTGCAATGTGAAATAGAATCTGCACACAATAGTAGGCATGCGGGAAAAAAAAGTCACACACCTATACTGGCTCACATGCATGCACGTGAGAACATACGCACAAAAACACACAAACATATATGCATACACTGATGACAGACTGTCAGGCTCTCTTGGGCTCTCCCTCTCAAGCCGACGTCTCAGTTTCTCAGCATGACATTATTATATTGATGCATGGCATTTGGGAAAAACGAACCCAGATGTGACAGCAAGCAAAAAGTCAAACGTTTGATAGGAAATCAAAGCATAGAATACGTGCATGAAAAGGTAGGTGAACATTTGTACATCACAGCATTGACAGCTCCCCCAGACACCATTTGCAATTTAATGTTGTGATACATGAAGCTCCACTGGTAAACCAGGTCTACTGTCAGGTCACAACTGTCTGTCGGTCTGTCCCCAAGCCAGTTTTGTGGCAACCTATCCCTACATTTGTTTTTAACACCCTATAAGGTGTTAAAAACACCCTATAAGGTGTATAACACCCTATAAGGTGTCCATCCAGTTCTGAGGGAACTGGATGGACCTTTATTGTCATTCCCATTCAACCAAAGAGGGGGGAAACGAGGTGAGAGAGAGGCACTTTAGCTTTGAAGAACAGTATATTTTTGGGGGGGTGAGAATTTTTGGTGGATAATGAAAGGACATTTGAAATTCAATTAAAAAGTAAAACAAATTCAAGATACAATAAAAACTAAGAATTTGAAAACTACTTTGAAATTTTGCCTATTTCATAGTTTTTCAAAAATAGTTATTCTCCAATCAAATATATTTTGGAAAAAAAGAGGGAGAGAAAGAGTAGAAGGTTAGAAAGAAAAGACAAATGATTGTGCCATAAAATTGGTTGAACTACTGACAAGTGAGAAGAGTACCAAGAAAAATGTAGGGATTAGAAATGGATGAATGGAGAAAGTACGGTTTTGGGATTACCAACACCAACACCATCATGTATAGGCAAACAGTGTCAGCAGAGCTGTTATCAAAGCAGTGCATGATGAGTGAATCTGAGATAAGAAAGACACAGAATGGAGGTGATACATTGACAGATAAGTGAATGCAAAGGGGCAAGAGGTTAATAGACTTTGAACCTGCCTATTTCATCAATGATAGTAGAAATATATTTGTGCTGCCATTTGAGAGTGATGTTTGGCCAAATACATACATATTGCACTCTGTTGTACTGCACTTTTCTATACGGTAAGTCTTCCAGAAGAACAGAGACACACACCTCTCCTTTCCGGGAGCACATCCACTCTGTTGCTTTCATTAAGGTAAAAGGCTACATTAAAAATACATGCTGAGACCTCTCAGACAGGCACTTGTGCACGCATGACGTTGTTTCCCCTTCTATCCAGGTCATGCTCATGTGCATTAATCAAAAAACTGCCTATTGACTCATTGATGTTTCTCTAGAGACTGTGAAAGAAGCCACAGGAGAACAAAGACACACATACTCACAGTTGACTTTCGTCAGATCCCACAGTCTTCTGTATAAGGGCAGGCAGTGTCTCCTGGCGAGAACGGAGTTCATAGTTAATCCCTTTGTTTTGCCTGCGAAGTCTTCGGGTCAAGTGTGGCGCTGAGGAACAGAATCATAATACAGTTGTAGACACGATTGAGGTGGATGAGAAATCCTGCTGACTTGACCCTTGCATGCCAGAGGGGTTCACAAAGTGGGAGCACAGAGGAAGAGGAGGAGGCAGAGGAGAAAGAGAACAAGGAGGAGGAGAAGGATGGACACCAGGTGGCTTTGGTCATCCCTGCTCAGAGGCACACATCCAAAGCCATCGTTTGACCAGACCAGAAAAGTATCCTCAAGTTGCGGAGCATCCTTCCTCAGTTACTTATAAATGAGCGGAATCTGTTCAGGAGCCAAAGCAAGATGATGGGAGAACTGTCCCTCCCGATCTCAGCTGAGCTGGATGAACTGTACTGCCTCTCGGTCTCTCAGTCAAGTCGGAGCAGATTGCCAGTGAGAGGATGCCTGATCCCTGAGCTAATTCACCGCTCCTCCTGCTGCTGCCTTGCATCTACTCTGG